>VDFB02281492.1:810774160-810864447 GCA_007258455.2 Sequoia sempervirens
CTAGATCAAGCAAGAAGAGGTTGAGCTCTATTAGGCACCATTGAAGAGTTATTTTGGACCCGTATGACTCCCCAGAGGAGAAGAGACATTGAAATAAGAAGGCAAGAAGAGGAGGAGAACATGAAGAGGTAGTCGTATCTACTACAAAACTTCAAGAAACTAAGGTACATTTCTCCCCTTCTTCTCTCTCTTCTATGTCTTTAGTTTCCTCCGCATCTGCTTCTGCCATGTTGCTTGCATCAACCCTTCCTCTCATTGGTCACCTAAGGCAGGTCAAGATTGTTTCTCTTAGGGGTCCTCATTCGCCTCCTCCAATGTCTGCTACCCATGAGGTGCAACTAATAGCAACACATTCTAGCCTACTGAGTTAGCAGTTTGTATCTCCAATGCCTCAACATCAAGTGGCTACTTCTTTGGCCTTTTTCCCTACTATGCTTTCATCATCTTAGAGCAGTCAATTTATCCCACCTTTTTCCCCTACAACTGTTATGAGACCTAGCAAATCTGCTGATATGTTAAGAACACTGTCATTCCCATTAGCAGTTCCCCTAGAGTATCCTTTTGCTAGTGGGTTAGGTATTTCTCCCCAAGAGTATTTCTCACAAGTGGATATTTCCAAAAGTGCCTGGGCTAATCAAATTCAAAAAAGAAGGGTGAAGAATGCAAGAAAACCTACAGAGCCCCATATGCAGACTATGTTCAATGAGGGTCAAAATTCATCGATGTTCGAGAATTTGACACCCAACGTCATCAAGCCATTCAGAGAAATGCAACCAATTGATTATTCTGTCAATGTTGTTCAACTTGATTTGTAGGAGGCTCACCCACAAGACAACGTAGAATTAATGGAGGAAACACAAAGGGTAGTGACAACTGATTTCCTCAAACTCAGTTGCCAGGTGAAGACAAAAGATGAATAGATTTCAACCCTGAAAGGAAAGGTGGAGATTTGGTTGAATAAGAATAAGGCTCAGGTGATTGAAATTGATTAGCTATAGAATGAAATAAATTCCTTTGAGAGTAGGGTTGCTGAACTTTAGAATCTAAGTGTAGAGGTTGTTCCAGCTCTGAAAACAAAAAAATGAGTAATTCCAAGCATCCAAAGCAACCCTTCGTGATGAGTTGAGGGAAATAAATGATGGTTTGAAGCAACTATGATAGTGTACCAATGATGAGATTAATGAAATGAATGCTGCATTGGAGTAGGAAATAGAAAAAATTAAAAAAATTGAGTTAGACTTAAAGGAGAAGCAGGAGGAAAATACTGCTCTAAGGAATCAAATTTTGGTTCAGGAGGGAAGTATTATAGAGTTGAAAGAAAAATTGAGTAGCAAGGCTATGAAGATGGACCTTTTGAAATCTCAACCTCCTATGTCTCAAATGAACTCGTTGGAAATATCCAAAGAACGAAATGCATCATACTGGGATAAGGTCAAGTCGCTATGTCTTACCTTGTAGCCCACTCTCAAATTTATGGCACATGCTACCAACTAATGTGAGACTATTAGTGAGACAATGCAACAGGCGTAAGAGAAGACTTCTGATAGAGTTATGGAAGCCAGACAATTGTTGAAAAAATTATATGCAACTACCAATGAGGCATTGAGTAGTGTAGGAGTCGAGGACTGAATAGCCGCAACCATGAGTGTGAATGTTCTCATTTCTATGTATGAAGTCATCTAGCATGTCAGTGAGTGCAGAGCAAAGCTGACCCAAATTACCTATGACATGCGGGCTAAATTCTCTCGACTAACTCAACAAGGGCTTCCATCACCCTTCTTGGCTGGCCAAATAGTGGCACACATAGAACATATCATTGAGAGAATTGAGGAGGGAAAAAAGATTTATTTGCATTCCAGTCTTTTGATCAGCCTCCGACTGTTGCCAATATCGAGAACATGGTGCATCAGTTGGTGCAACTCTTTTTCAAAGTTAAGTTTGAGGAAAAAATATCTGGTGGATTTCCTTTTAAGGAAATTATTGATTTAAACACGGCACATGAGAACTTGTGCACTCTCTCTGCACCATCAGATGAAGTTTGGATGTCTCTTCAGTCTGCCCTCTCCAAGTTGTGAGCAATTTGTTTAGTTGTTGAACTAGTCTATGAGACCATGATTCGGAGGTTCTCATTCCATAGATGAAATGTCCATGTGAGTCACCAAGCTATGAATATTTATTCACGCACCGCTCTTTTCTTTTGTGGTCTTTCTTTCTTTCATGGCTTTTCCTTTTGTTTTGTATCACTCACAGATTTCTGGCTATCACCATGTGGCATCCTATTAGAGCTTCCCTTCAAGATGCTTCTCTTTTCTTTTGTTAGGCTCCATTTGCTTGACACGTTGCTCGTGCGTGCATTCTTTTTGGATGGGGCCCACATTACAGTTTCTTTTGCTGGGAGCTCTCTACATGGCGATTGTTCGAGAATCTATTATTTTTGTTCGATGGCTGTTGCAACTACTTCTATTTTGCTATCGTGTGGCCTTTCCTTTTGCTGCTACATGGCCCATCTCTTCTTGGATCATCCCTACTGGCATGTTGCCTTTCCTTTGTTCTATTGCTAACGACATGGAGGAATATTTCTGGTTAGTGATCGCACTGGAGAATCTTTCTTGTTGGTGCTTTCGGGCGGTGAGCTGGCTAGTATAAATAGCCCTTTCTTCATTTTGTGGTTGTTGTTAGATGGAATTTTTTTCCCTAGTGCTAAGAATTAGCCTCTGTAGTGTTTATTATTGAATTTGAACTTGCAGATTGTGCCATTCTATTCAGCCTCTCTATTTTCAAGCATTTGATAGAACATTAGATTGTGCTTACATTTTTTGAAATATATGGACATCTGTCTTAAGCTTTTGTAATCCTTATATAGCTTAGCATAATACAAGTCATGTTGCTACTATTTTGTGTTGGCTTATGCTGTATGGGTTATATTATGAAAAATAGTTTGATGTTCTTATGTTTGTAGTGCTGGGAATTATTTGTTTAATATATGCTAGTTACTATCTGAGCCTTTGTTTCTACAATGTGCTTACTTATCTTATTACCGATTTGGTGCATCGCCTTAGCTTAGCATTTTTTATTTTATGTTTATCCTCCTTCCCTTTTTCTCCCCCCATTAAATAAATGAAGAGTCGGCTTTAATAAAATCTTAGAGGTCACTTAGTTGTGTACCCAAGTCCCCCAATAGCTAAGTTTCCCATAAGGCTGCTGCCTATAAACTTTTGCATCAAGAGGTCCCCAATCATTGATCGAGTTGTGGAGAGTTGATCTAGTTGTAGAGACTTCTATGATATTCTAGTATTGGAACTAGTTTTTATGATTTTTACTCTGACATATCATTATATTATTCCATGCTATCATACTATTCCCATACATGTTGGGAAGTACTATTGTAATGATGTAGTCCTTGAGTGTTGTATCTTTATGATATTAATGTAATGATCAGGCTCATGTTATTTATCTTTCATGTGATATATTGGTGTTGATACAAAAAAGTAATGCAGTCATGTAACCCCAAGGAACTTGGTATTAAGTTGTACATGTATAATTCCTTTTCAAGTCTTCAATGATAATATCATGTTGCATGTTTGTTATTGTATATGCATAATTGTATTTCATGTAATTTATGTTAATGCACAAATTATGTTAGTTTACCTCAAAATAAAAGTGTCATAAATATTAGATATGTTAGTTTCCTTTGGGGTTGCATGGTGAGGCATTACATAGGATCTTGAATCTTGGGGGCTTGCATGCTTCCCCTAGATTCCTTTTTATCCCATCTCTTCAAAATTTGGATAATTGAAACCCTCTTGACATATTTCTACTTTAGTGTGAATTTGAGAATATGTTTATACTCACTAAAGTTGAGGATAAGTGTAGTGTCGTAAATTGTTATCCTTGACAATTTCACACTGTTTTTCTCCCCCTTAAGTGATTGAACCTTATTATACACCTAGTTTCCTAAATTATGCATCCCATGGCCCATTTTAACATTTATCAAGAAATTAAATGTGCAAAACCCAATTATACACTTAATATTTTTCTCTTGGCAATTTAGATCTTAAAAAATAAGGGATCTAGAGTAGGGAGTCCTTGCACCCTAGTACCCTTAATGTAGAACCAATTCAAAGTGTTGGTAGTAGTAATTTAATATTTGAAATTCAAATTCTATTTGTTTTCCATTGAGGTTTAATTTTTGGGAAATTCTATCAATTTTATTTAAAAACCTAGTCATTGCATCATTTTAAAATTAAGAAGCAAGAAGTGAGAACATTTTGGAAATAAGAGAAATTATTGTATTTCAAGATCAAGTCAAGAGAATTCAAGAGCAAGATTATTGTAAAATTTCATTGTCAAAGCATAATGTCAAATATTATATGAGTTTGTTCATGTTTCTACATACATTTTGTTTGTGAGTACTAACACTTGTAGGTCTTCAAAGAAATCCAAGAAAAAATTCAATCAAGCCTTGAGGATATGTGAATGACTTCAGTCCTTCAAGTATATAAGATCTAAGCTGTGAGTTGCACCCAATTGTTGATTCATCATTCATGTATCATTTAGTCTCTATACCTCAAAAGGATAAGCTTTCTTTATCATCAATTTTTCCATTGTGGAGGTGGAAACACTAACATGATGTTAAATTGTGGCAAGCCCTTATATGGAACAACCCTTCCTCTGCTTTTGAATGTGTAGGTACATATTTGAAGAGGATTGAAGGAATATTTGAAGAAAATTCACTCATTCATGCATACAAGCCCTATAACTTGACAAAATGAAAAGCTAAATTATCATGCAAAAAAACAAAGATCCAACAACAAGATCCATAAGGAAGAAGCTACAAACTAAGGAATCAAGGACTATAAAATCATATTTCAATTTCAAACACAAGGAAAAGGGCATCCTTGTGCCCCTGCTTAGCTAAATCAAGTGAGCTCAATTTTTAATCATACGTGAACAAAAATATTCTTTATCCATTTATGGTCCTTTTAAATTTGACTATCACTTTCTAGATTTGTTGTTTTCACATCATAGTAGTGCATTTTCCCTCTTGGCTATTGAATTTCATACAAAATCCATTTCAAACTCCCACTCCTTAAGGGAATTTGGGAGCCAAAGGTTGATTGACTCACCTTCTAGGTTGTAAGTTAATATTATACCCTTGCCTCCTCAAATTCTAGATGATAAGTTAGTGGAAAGGTATGAAATCATAAGTTAAGCTCTAGGGTTTCACCTTTTTCCAACTTATCAATTTCTACATAACCGAAAGAGATAAATTTATGTAAAAAAATATTCATAATCCATATACAATAGAATAGAAAAACACATGTTTAAGATGGAATAAGATATACACTAGGAAAATTTTGAAGAGGAAATGATATATACTCTAAAAGTATCCATATTCAATGTATTATCTCATGAACAAATATTACAATAAATCTACAAAGTCTCCATGAATATTTCTTAAGCATGAAACTCTGTACATGTACTCCATGCGGAAATAAAATGAGAGTCATGTAATCACACACTAAAATCCATAATTCATCTCCTCATATGTACTAGGTCCATACTATCCTAATAGACACTAAGTTTAAAAAATAACCAAAGAAGACATACACCAAAAATATTAAAGAAGTGTAAATAAATAAGACAAATCAAACCATTATAACTCTCTACCACCTAAATAAACTCCAAAATCATTAATCAATAAGATATTATGATGTAAATACTTTTCATTAGAAATCAATAAATATTTAACATGCATCAAGCATTTGTAGTACCATCATAATCATCATGTAATTCCTTACTAAAAACCATCATTTCATCATAAAATGTAGGTGAAGGAAATGAAATAATGATTTTATCTATGTGAGAATATAATGAACTAATATCAAGGTGTATGCAATTGTCATGTAAGTTCTCACTATATGAAAAACTAGCATGCATGTCAATAGACCTAATATGAAATGTAGATAAATAATCATCATAAACACATTATCATATATAAAAGAAACTAATTGAATGAGAACACATGCAACTATAGACTTAGTACTATAATAACATATAAGGGGTGTATCATCAAAAGTTACAATGATGTTATGAACATATGTGGAAGATATTTTCTCATCAATATCCATTGTTCTATGTGTATCACCAATAATCTCATCACTAACACAAGTGGTAGTTGAAACAAGAATAATATGAAACTTAAAAATAGGTGAAGTGGGTATGTGTAAAAGAAAAGGATATTAACAACCCGAATCAATAATAATAATAATAAAATTATATAATAAAATAACACTTTTTTTTCTTATGAATAAGATGTATACTAAATTTTATAAAAAAACACTTTTGAAAATTATATTCTCATCCAAAACATAAAATATCATAAAAATATTGATCATAACTAGGTAGGTGCTTAGTGTAGGGAGTGGGTGTTTCCTTGGAGTGGGCACTCCTAAAACCGTGAGATTGGTGTCTCCTTAGGGTTGGTGCTCTTAAAGAATTGTAATCAAAATATTTTCTTTGTGAGGCTAAATTAGGATAGTAGATCCTAGAAGCTATTCTCATCATTGTCTTTTCCCATCTTGGGTTTTCCATGCATATTCTATGTTATGTGCAATTCTGGGTGTGTGTTTATTTCTCTGCATGTTTAGTTTTTGATCTACACTAAATAGGGCTAAAAGAAATAATTCCACTTAAGGTGTTAAGGGATAGATTTTAATAGATCTACTAATTCACCCCCCTCTTAGAAGATTATTGTGTTCCAATAGTATTGAACATCAAGTGAAAGGCCTCATTGATTCTAATCACATCCAGTTGGTTGATGTTAACAATAAAGGAAACAAGTCTATAGATCAATCCAATCAAAATCTATAAATTTTCATAAACCCTATGCTAAATCATACATCCAAATTTATGAAAGCTTGTGAAGATAAGAATGATGATGATGATGAGGGTCTAAATAATATGGTTAATGCAATATATGTCCAAAATCGTAAGGGCCAAAAGGCTTTGTTACCTGACATTGCTTTCACACATATTGATGCATTTATACATGCACTAGATGGGCTTATCTATATTTCCAAACATATTAATGACAAACCTAGATTAGTGATACTCATTGATCCCATGTGTATAGAGAATGTGATCACTAAGGAATTCTTGTTTGTGCATGAACTATATCAATATTCTTATGAACAATCAAAATCATCGTTAAAAATTCATGATGGTTTTACTCACACTATAATAGGTTTGATAAAACTTCAACTCAAATTTGGGTCAAAACAACTAGATGCATCATTCTTCATCATCCCAATGTTAGACGAATTCTATGTGAAGCTAGGATATGAATACCATCCCATAAGTAATCCATAAGTGCATAAAGTTCCCATTTGAGAATCAAATATGTATAGTTCATAGTGGGTTTAAACCCTTGGCTTCTCGTGGAAACTTTTCACTAGATTATTTTTGGCCTCAAATGGTGGAACCCATTAAGTCTCATGAGGATTTCTTTTTTAGGCCATACAAAAAATTTAAGGAAAAATACATAATAGAATTATCTGTTAGTAATATCCAATGTGAGAATGATAGGGCTATGGTTGTTCCTCCCACCTCATAGGTCATGGATGAACCCATGTCTAACGTAAATATCCTCCCAAATACAACATCCATTTTCTGTTGTAGTACCTCCACCAATATCATATAAGAGACCAAGAGACAATCACATGATTACCTTTGTGCCTCAGAAAGAGAAATAAATTTATAGACCTAAGAAGAAAATGGTTTCCCAACCCTTGGTGGTTCCTTTAGTTCTCGCCCTAAGGGAAGAAAAGAGACCAATGGTAGAGAAACCCACTCTTACTCTTTCATAAACTAAAAACCATCTAAGAAGAAATATAAATACTAAAGAGAATAGGCATATACATTGTGCTATTTCTTATAGGTTGGGGGAAAAGAAAAAATATTACCTAATGATCAAACATCTATCCAAAAAAATAATGACGAATTAAAACCATCACCAAGACACGAAATGGAACCTTACATGTCCCAACAGAAACAAAGAATTAAAAAAGAACATACAACTAACATTGTCACTAAACCACCCATTGTAATAAATTTAGATGATGAGGATGAAGATGCTAAGATTGATGAACAAGTGTATAATGAATTATCTTTCTTATTTTTAAAGTCTATGGATTTAGTTGGGGGCAACTGTGTTGATCCTTTTGATGAGAGTGACTCACCATGTGTTGAACCTGGTAATGCTCGTATTATGGTACTTGTTGTATTCCCTTTGGATACTTGTCCACCTTCCATATATTATGATAATTATTGGGATACAAATGATTTTCTTTAGATCGGCTTGCATGTGTAGTATCCTTTATTTTTTTTATGTGTTATTTTTGTTTCCTTGCATGTGATCTAATCTCCCATGTTGTGTTTCTTGATATGTTTTTATGTTTGTGAGTTTTCTTTGGATGACCCTTGTTGCTTTGTTATCACAAGGATACAATGAAAATGATTTTGTTGTGGCATTCTTCTGTTTGTACCTCCATTCTTCTATATTTCTAAAAAAATATTTTTTTCTTGTGATTTCCTTTTGGGGATGATGCAAGGTGTTGAGATATTTAGGTCTGTTTCATGTTGACCCAAAATATTTTTTTCTCTCTCTATGTTTCATTCTTCCATTATGTTCGTAGTTCCATGATTATCTAGGTGAATAATGTCAATTTTGAGCACACTTATATGAATATAGAAAATATGTATATTGACCTCATATATGTTGATCTCTTATGTGATCATTTTTGTTTTTGTTTGTGGCATTACATTTGAGGGAACCCCTTGTTATGGGAACATATAATTGGCATAGAGATTTCTAAGTAAACTCTCATGACCTGATCATATTGCATTTATGATTTTTCTACCTTAAAACAATTTCTCATAATAAGGTGTTAAGCAATTAATTTAAGGTGGTTGTATACATTCCATTATGTGCTTCGCTTATTTCACACACATTGAACTTAGTGATGTGTTTTCTTATCATTTTGATCATTTTTGTAGTACCTTATCATAATTATCGGGATCATTATTCTTGGTATGGTTGACATTTGTGTACACCTAGTGAAGGTCTGTCCTCACTAGCCTTTGTGTGTTTCTCATTTTGCTACTATTTTGAAAGGCTCACCTAGTGAATATTAGACTTCACTAACCCATGGTACCTTTGGTTCATCGTTCACCTAACAAATATCAAACTTTGTTAGCCTATGATTCATGAATTCCTTTGGGTGTGGATCCTAGTAATATTTATATGGAGCTTGCTAATTTGTTATTTTCATACCCTCCTTTTGCATTTACATAATTTACATTTTGTATTGTGTCACATTATGTTTTTTATGTCATGTTTTTGTCATATATGTTTTCAGTTGTCATGTTATATTTTATACATGAATTTTAATTTTCCCTTATGTTGTCTCTCCATAGGATCTTGAATTCTAGGGGCTTGTGCACTTCCCCTAGATTCATTTTCATCCTATCTCTTCAAAATTTGGATAATTGAACCCCTCTTGACATATTTCTACTTTAGTGTGAGCCTGAGCATAATTTCATAGTGTCATAAATTATCACCCTTGACAATTTCAAACTATGTTTTTCTCCCCCTTAAGTGATTGAACCTAATTATACACCTAATTTCCTAAATTATGCATCCCATGGCCCATTTTAACATTTATCAAGAAATCAAATGTGCCAAACCCAAGTATACATTTAATATTTTTCTCCTGGCACTTTAGATCCTAAAAAAATAAGGGATCTAGATTAGGGAGTCCTTGCACCATAGTACCCTTAATGTGGACCCAAAATTCAAAGTGTTGGAAGTAGTAATTTAATATTTTAAATTCAAATTTTGTTTGTCATCCATTAAAATTTAATTTTTAGGAAATTTCATCAAGTTCATATAAATACCTAGTCATTTCATCATGTAAAAACTAAGAAGCAAGAAGTGAGAACATTTTGGAAATAAGAGCAATTATTATATTTCAAGATCAAGTCAAGAGAATTAAAGAGAAATATTATTGCAATATTTCTTTATCAAAGCATCATGTCAAATATTATGTGATTTTGTTAATTTTTATACATACATTTTATTTGTGAGTACTAACACTTGTAGGTCTTCAAAGAAATATAAGCTAAATTGCAGTCAAGCCTTGAGGATATGTGCATGACTTCAGACCTTCAAGAGTATCAAATCTGAGTGGTGAATTGCATCCAATTATTGATTCATCATTCATGTGTCATTTATCCTCTATCCCTCAAAAGGATAAGCTCTCTTTATCATCAATTTTTCCATTGTGGAGGTGGAAACACCAACATGAGGTTTAATTGAGGCAAGCCCTTATATGGCACAACCCTTCCTCTCCTTTTGAATATATAGGTACATATTTGAAGAGGATTGAAGGAAGATTTGAAGACAATTCACTCATTCATGCATACAAGCCCTACAAATTGACAAAATATAGAACTAAAATATATTGACAACAAACAAAGATCCAACAACGAAATCCATAAGGAAGAAGCTACAAAATTAGGACCCAAGGACTATAAAATCTGATTTCAATTTCAAACACATGGACAAGGGAATCCTTCTTCCCGTGTTTAGGTAAATTAGGCAAGCTCAATTTTGAATTATACATGCACATAAACATGCTTTTTCCATTTTTGGTCTTTTGAAATTTGATTGTCACTTTCCAGATTTGTTGTTTTCACATCATAGTAGTGCATTTTCATTGTTGGCTAGTTGCATCATTGAATTTCATACAAAATCCATTTCAAACTCCCACTCCTAAAGGGAATTTAGGACCCAAGGGTTGTAAGTTAATATTATGCCCTTGCCACCTCAAATTCTAAATGATAAGTTAGTGGAAAGGTATGAAATCATAAGTTAAGCTCTAGGGTTTCACCTTTTCCAACTTATCAATTTCTACATAACCCAAAGAGATAAATTTATGTAAAAAATATTCATAATCTATATCCAATAGAATTTACAAACATATGATTAAGATGGCATAAGCTATACACTAGGAAATTTTTTAAGAGGAAATAATATATCCTCTAAAATATCCATATTCAATGTATTATCTCATGAACAAATATTACAATACATCTACAAAGTTTCCATGAATATTTCTTAAGCATGAAACTCTCTATATGTACTCCATGTGAAAAATAAAATGAGTCATGTAACCACACATTAAAATCCATGATTCATCTCCTCATATGTACTATCTACAAGAGATTCTCAGACTAGCCTTAGACAAAATAGCCAACCAAAACAACCATTGATGTTCTTGATTTTATATAAATAATATTGTACTGTAAAACTACTAAGTGGTACTACATAAATGATGTGACTGATACCATGAGCTTAAAATATTATTTCTCCACTCATTTAAAATTTAGTACTAATTTTTTCAAATATTAAATATTTTTCCAATGTGCAAAACCTTATTGAATATTTTCCTAATGTTACATACAACATATAAAGTGGCCCCAAGAATGTCAAACCCATGTGATGCACACATCCCTAGATCCCCTAGATGCACCACAAATAATATTAATTTTACATTATAACATTATGCAAAGTGAATAACACACCTTTTCCAATAGTAAAAATTAGGATAGAACTAAACAATGTCACAATGTTAAAAAAACAACGCATCTAAGTTCATAAATAATGATAGATCATAATTAAAAATAAAAAATAATCACAAATATAGTACAAACCATAACATAAGAGATACACAAAGAAAACCTTAGAGAAAAATATTAAAATATCCAAGATAGATTAATCCTACAACATTGAATTACATCAATACATGGCATTCTTCTAAATGTTGTAACATTTTGTTACTAATATCTAGCCTATAGAATAATCTATCCAACCTCCTATTCCAAGCTCTAATTAATGGAATAATTACAAAGAGAAACTAGGGGATGGTTTTGGAATCCATTTATTAATAATCCATCCAACCTCCTAGTCCATGCTCCAATTTATAGAATAATTACAAAGAGAAACTATGGGATAGTTTTGGAATCAATTTATTAGCCCAAACGAGGCATGACACCCAAATTAGTTGGACTTGAATCCCAATTTGAGCCCTTTGGTATAGGACAACCCCAACTATTATTAGCATGTTCCTTACATGTTGTTATAGTGTCACAACCAAGAATATTTGATTATCCAAAATTGGGAATTAAAATTTTCATCCATCCTATATATTAGCTACTTCATGATAAGTGTTAAACACTATCATAGTACTGGTTAAGATTCCAATGAAAGCTATCTCTTATTTGGTCTTACATGTAATAAGAATTTTTCATATGTAATCCTCACAAAGATTATTCAAGGTGTTCTTACACATCTTCAGTTGACATATGGGAAAACAAGACAAGACAAAAGTGAGACACTTACATCCTTATGTGAGAATAAAATATATTAAAAGATGAAATTAGTGCCCCTCCAAAATGGGACACCAAATTTCCCATATATAGATAAAATGAACCTTGATGAAATGCCAACACACAAAAAATGATTTAGCGTAACATTAAAATTGCATGGTTAAGACACCTTATCCTAGAAACTCCTTTTTATTTTTGTTCATAAGTATCTAGGATTAGGAGGAAGCTTAATGATAGAAAAAAATAGTATAAGAATGTTCATGTGTCATATGAATTGTAGGAAATGAAGCATCAAAATATCTAAATCATAAGAAGGTATCACTAGGTCCATACTATCCTAATAGACACTAAGATTAAAAAAAATAACCAAAGAAGACATACACCAAAACTATTAAAGAAGTGTAAACAAATAACATAAATCAAACCATTATAACTCGAGCTACCAACCAAATAAACTCTAAACTCATTAATCAATAAGATATCATGATGTGAATACTTTTCATTAGAAATCAACAAAGATTTAACATGCATCAAGCATTTGTAGTACCATCATAATAATCATGTAATTCCTTGCTAAAAACCACCATTTCATCATATAATGTATAGGTGAAGGAAATGAAATATTGATTTTATTTGTGTGAGAATATAAGGAACTAATATCAAGGTTTATGCAATGTTCATGCAAGGTATCACTAATGAAAAACTATCATGCATTTCACTAGACCTAACATGAAATGTAGACAAATAATCATCATAAACACATTATTAAAAAAAAACTAATTGAATGAAAACAGATGAAACTATAGACATAGTACTATAATAACATATAAGGGGCATATCATCAAAATTTACAACGATGTTATGAATATATGTGGAAGATATTATCTCATCAATGTCCATTGTTCTATGTGTATCACCAACAATTTTATCACTAATACAAGTGATGGGTGAAACGAGATCAATATGAAACTTAAAAATAGATGAAGTGGGTATGTGTAAAAACAAAGGATATTAACTACCCAAATCAATAATAAAAGAAAAAACAATTATATAATGAAATAACACTTTTTTATTTTTCTTATGAATAAGATGTATACTAACTTTTATTAATTTTTTTTTTTTTAAAATTACATCCTCATCCAAAACATAAAATATCATAAAAACAAAAGATCATATACAATAAAAATAAAACCATATCATAATAAAAATATGTGCATGTATATCTGCTACGGAAAATTAGCTATAAAAAAACCATGCTGGTATATTATCTAGAGATTCGATGAGTTAAATATGTTTAAACCTCTATTAAACTATGATAAACGTACCTGTACATAGCTCCGACTCCACCCCACGAGGTTTAAACAAAACTTAAAAGAGGAATCCAATCAAGCCAAGGTCCAAAGCCAGAGACAATGAAGAAAACAAAGAGAATCGACATATGTGATAAGTCCAAGATTATTTTAAATGTCGACCAACGTGATGAGATACAGACAACTGTAACAGGATTTCCTTGTGCGTCCATCTTATTTTAAAAGCGAGAAGCCACCAAGCAGAAACTTATATTAAAAGAACTTACGCATATGTTGCAATTGGGAAAATAATTAGAATATAATCTCAGCTGGTGTTTTCAATTTGCAATAGAATATCTACGGATCATTTTCAGTCTCCAGTTTTATATTATGCTCATTTGGAACTTCTAATATAATGACTTCCCTCCTACTCATTTTCAATTTGCAATTCAATATTCAGTTCATTTGTAACTTGTAATATAATTATTTCCCACCTGTTACTTGTGTGCTTGAGAATTCTGAGCTAGTGTTTACAATTTGTAATAGATTATGTACAGATCATTTTTAGTCTCTAATTTTATATTATGTGCATTTGCAATTTCTAATATAATGACTTCCTTCCTACCCATTTTCAATTTCCAATTCAATATTCAGTTCATTTGCAATATAATATTTTACGTTCATTTGTAACTTTCAATATAATTATTTCCTACCTGTTACTTGTGTGCTTGAGAATTCTAAATCATGTACAGTAGTAATGTCTGCCCAAGAATTGGAAAGTTACAATTTAGTTAAACTATTTAAAAGTAAAATTAAATTAAATGTTAAAATAAATTGAAATAGAATTGGCAATTGTCGATCATAAGTCAATTCTCAAATATATAATGCTTATGTTTTAATGCAAAGTTTAATATTCAGTTTTAGTAGTGCTTATATAACAATATATTGGTTAAACAGTTAAAGCATGGTATAAGGTCAAGTTTTAGAATCAAAATAATATTTTTTCTCAATCCCGCTATTGATGCTATTCATGTAAAATTGTAAAATTAAGATATTTAACACTCTTTTATTCACTTCAAAAATATTTTGTAAGAATGTGAAAGATCACAAGTTGACATTCCCACTAATAATTTTTTTTTATTTACTATATCCAAAATACTTTGTAACAATTCTGAAAGATGACATGTTGGTTCTTGTGATTCCTTAATATAACATTCTATCTAATGGGTGCCTAGTTTTAAAATAAGTTGGGTTACTCAAGGAAATTCGATAACTTACTATGTTCAATTTTAGATATACTGGGAAATAATATGATTGTCTTGTTACAATTGTATAATTGTAAGTGTCTTCAACCTAATAATTGCAAAAGAAATATTATTGATCACATGGATCAACTTTTAAGATAATCTTAGATTTATTATATCTCTCTTTTTTTTAATGTTTTCTTAAAATAATTATTTTGTCAATACAATAGGCACCATTTGATTGACCTTCTCATTCTTAGAGTTAGTATTTTTTGTTCTTGGTGACCCTTGTTGCTTTGTATTTTTTTTGTAATTGTGCCCTTGGTTCATGCTTTACTATGGTTTTATGGTAAAGTTGCAATCCTATGCTCTAATTCCATATGCCTTGCATTCATATTTTACCTTTGGTCCCATGATTATATGATGAGGCCAACCCTTTTATCCATTTCTATGGTGACCTATTGCCCATAGAATTTTGAAATTAGAGACCAGTTTGTATTGTTTTCACCATTCTCTATTAGTTTGTGGTGACCAACCTTCACAATCATGATTTAGATTAGTTGAGGACTTCCCACTCACTACTATACATTGAGATCCACATTAGTAGTATGTTATAGTTTGTATTTTTCATTAGTCTATGCTTCACTATTATGCTTCAATTGGCTCAAGATTTTATGTTAGCATAATGGTGGGGCTAATGTTTTCATGTGTTGGTGCTTACAACTATGTGACATCATACTCCATTAAATATCCTCTTCCTATTGAAATGTTGTTGTTTATTCATAGTAGTTAGTGGCATTAGTTGATAAGTTTCCCACTCATCACTATATGTTATATCATTAGATCATGTTCTTTGTGCATGATTTCCATTTGATGCCTTGAGAGTTGGAAAGTGGCTATATTTAGGTCACACATGAGAAAATATTTTAATGTATATTTTAATGTTCTTTACTATGGAATTTTTTGTTTGTCAAGTGCACTAATATGCATAGATTTAGGTGCTTGGAAAACACAAGGAAAAATGACATGCTACCACATGTATCTAATGTGGTGATGGTATGTTTGGTTCTTTGTGGTCCAAGGGGCCAATGGTAGGGCCATAGATATGAGTGATGAACCATTATGTGTCAAGTGTATCCATGATGAAAATTATTTTTATGTGCTCTATTATATGGTGGGACTCATGCTTAAGTAGGGCTAAACAATACCAATTTTCTTGATCAATCAAGTGTATTATTGAAAAATTTCAATGTATATTGGTGATAACTATAAAATCAGCAAGCAAAAACTTTTTATAGACACTAAAATTATTTCTCTTTGCAATGACATTAATTTATCATCTTCATTAATCATTCATCACATTAATCGCATCATTTATCCATTTATTAATATCCACTTAATAACCCTTATTATCTATTTAATTAAATAATATTTAATTATTTAACAAAATGCATGTTAGTCATCCACTTTAAAATCATAACTCCCATTTTTAAATCATTAGTCAACTCTTTCTTCCATCATCAATTAACTCTTCTCCGCTTTAGAAGCTTCTTCTCTTTGAACAAGTTAACTCAACTTACAAATGAAAATTTTATGTGCATATTTATACATTTATAAAATTAAATAATCCAATGTTAAATCCCTTCATGATTCAAAATTTCTATTTGAGTTTACTCTACTAATTTTCCAGTTAGCTTAAGTCATCATCCTCATCTTCATCTCGTGTGTCTATAAATAAAGTAATTCCCTTTATCATTAAATCACAATTCACATTTAGGAAAGTCCTTTAAGTTGAATTAGTCACCCATCATGTGTTATAATATTCAAATTGCATCCACATATCTTTAAGGAAAATCAACATCATTAATTTTTGAGGTTTTCAATAAAATTTGTAGACTAGGATTTGAATTTAATTTAATTTTTGTCATTTCAAATTTGTTTATGGTTTTTCTTAAGAATTTGTTTAAGAAGGGTTGATGGTAGACCCTATGAAGCTTGCATTAATAATGACACTACCACCACCAAAAACACCTTCCTTGAAAGTATTTTTTTTTCTAATCTACATAGGATATCACCACAAATTTATAAAAGGGTGTGATGGAATAGCCACACCTATGGAAGAACTACTCAAAAAGAAACTTGAGAGAAGTATTGAATAGACTGAAGAATGTTAGCAAGGATTTGACACATTGAGAAACAAAATTATGAAAGCAACAATACTCATATTAACATGTTGGACCACAGACTTCCATGTACATGTTGACGCCTTAGGAATTATGATAGGAGCCATATTAGCTCAACCCTAGAAGGGAAATAAAGACCATCCTATAGAATTTTCAATTAGGAAAACCCTTAAGGAAAAAAAGAATTATACCACCATTGAAAGAGAATCATTAGCTCTATGGCATATGAACTAAAAAAAATAGAACTTATCTACTATCAACACCATTTAAATTATTTATATACCATGAAACACTAAAATACCCGTTGAATAGATATGTCATAGAAGGGAGAAGATGTTAGTGGCTACTTATATTTGAGGAATTGGATTTCAAGATAATGGTGAAATTGGGAAAACATAATCAGGGATTAGACTACCTATCAAGGATAGAGATAGGAGGAGAAGTAGAAGATATTACTAACACATATTTATTTCAACTAGATGTGGTACTAGAGTAACTCCATGTGAAATTTCTATAATTCTATCTAAATATGAATTAACATGATATATATGAGTGCCACAAACTAAATAATTAGTTGTGTGGAAGTCCCTACCATACACACTAGGATAGAAGGAGAGTTACATCACATAGGGAAAGATGAAATAATGTGAAGAGTGGAATTTCAACATGGAAGAGAAGCTATCCTAAAATAATCCCATGAATGAATAATGAGGGGCCATAATTGTGGAGAGGCAACAACAAAACGAGTTAAATTAGCTAGACTATATTGGCCAACACTATCTAGAGAAGCAAAAGAATACACTAGGAATTGTGACATATGTCAAAGGGTGGGAAAACCTACCACACAAGATGTGATTCCATTAAAACTAGTCCTAGCAAAAATCCCATTTAAAAAAATGGCCAATATACTTTATAGGACCAATTGATCCATAGGTTAAGCAATCTAAGGCAAAGATTTATCATTATTGGAGTTGAATATTTAATGAAATGCATAAAGGGACAATCCAATAGGGAATGTACCACAAAAAATTCCACAAGATTCCTTTATAAAAATATAATCACCAAATATGGATTCCCACTAACAATAATACGTGATCAAGGGAAGCACTTTGTTAATAAATTATTTGTGAAGCTATTGGAGAAATTCATGATTGCACACAATATGAGCTCACAGTACCACCCATAGGAAAACAAAGAAAGTAAGAATTTTAAATAAGATTATTGGAACACAAATTATAAAAATATGTGAAGGTAATATATTGAATTGGGACATTAAGATACCTATGGTACTCTGGGCCTACTAAAAATCACATAAGAAGAGTCCTACTAAGTTAACACAATTTCAACTAGTCTATGGAACTAATGTGGAAGTCCCAATGAACTTCATAATCCCAATCTATGTACTATACTAACTTTATAGTTGGATGATGATGAATCCTTAGTAAAAAAATAGAAGAACTAGAAAAATTTGATGAGGATAGATTCATTTCATTATATAGTCAAAAGGTACAATGACATTGAAGATAAAAGGCTTGACATGATAGGAACCTCTACAAAATTTTTTTTTCAAGTAGGGGACCTAGTATTACTTTATTATAGTAATTTTTTAAAAATAAAGGAAAATTAAAAGTGAGATGGCTAGGACCATGCTCCATTTATCAAATCATGGATTTAGAGGCAATGCAATTAAAGAGATTAGACAAAAATCACATCACAAGGCATGTGAATGACACAAGAATTAAACACTATCACCCACTAAATGGATAAAACCATAAAGGTCCTAAAATACATGAATTGTATACTATGTAACATATATGACATAATTTCTAAATAAAAAAAATCAAACCATTAGTAGACACGAATTTCAAATGGCTACAAAAAGCTATGAAAACTAATAGAAAAGTGATATCAATGTGACTATTAGAAATCTAAAATAGATTGAATAACCCAAGGAACTTTTTAAGAGAAAACCAAAGTTACACAAACTAGAAAAATACAAGAATGCAAAGAAAGACTCCAAGAGATTATGTAATGCCAATTTAACAATAGTGCATTCTTAGGACTAAGTAGCCTCCCCCTGAAGACATCCAATGGTAGATGTTTGAAACTAGATGCATAATATGGTCCACAGTCATCAAAAAATGTTCCTCCCTTAGGAAGAAACACAACCAAAGGTGTATGCAAGCTATCTCCCAAGTCTTGAAAGGAATAAGTAGGAAGAAAGTACAAAATGTATGGAGTCTCTAAAGTTAGCTCAAGTATCCCCATGCCAATACTAAAAGCTATCACAATAAAATCAGGTGTTCTAGGACACATTGTTGAAGATGACAAATTAGAATATTCTAGAGAGTGATGTAGAGCACAATCCAAAGACTCAAGTATCTCCTATGAAGATGTATTGTCCAAATGTTGATCCAAAGTATCCACACTCATGTCAAACTAAAATGAATGACCATTACTGAGAGGGTTAGAGTGATTCCTCACAACAACTAAAGAAGAATCATCGTCACAAAAGAGAAGATTAATACACTCAATAGTGTCTCCCAAATCTACAATGCATCTCCATAAACAAGTTTGAAATATTTTTCAAGAGATCATCCCAAGCTAAATCAAGAAGACTATAGATATTGTGAATTGCAAGAAGTCACTTGAAGGTTTCGAAGAAGCAACTCTAAACTCTGAAGTAGAAATAGTAGATGCAAGGAAAAAAGAGTTATCCTCAAAGAGAACAGTATGTCCTCAATAGTGTCATCTAGATCCAAAATGAGGGACTCTACAAAAAAATAAGATATGTTTGGTAGAAATTGGTCCCAATAGGCTAAATCCAAAAGACATATATGATCTTGTTGCAACAAATCACTAAAATATTTTGAAGAAGTATCTTTGGAATATAAATTTGTAATAGGTGTTATTGGTAGGGTATCAATGAACAAATCATCCACACAAGATGTGTACATAATATATGAGGCAACAATAGTCTCAGTATCATCCACAATAACTTGGTTCTCCAAGGAAACATCACTTTTAGATGAAGATTCAAAGTCTCCATACAACTGCTGGATGATGGTCCAAGCAATGACAAGAAACTCAGTGTGCTCCATGTGATGTAGAGCATCCTTAAGAATAGTAAGATATATTAGTCCATATATCATGTCATTATTGTTAAACCACACATTCTTCTAATAAATTTCACTTGGCTCAAGAATGATTCCATGGAGATAGGGTTGTAGATCCTACTCAAGGCAGTGATTCTTTATCTCTTATTTCTAAGACAAATAGTTCTTTGAATTTAGCCTAACAACAAAAGGATGGAAAAAAATTGTAGGAAACATGATTAACCACCCCTCGGTAGATGGAACTTTATCTTAGTTCATGATTACAAAGTGTATAGGAGAAAATTTGCACCCCTTATGTAAATTCCCCTTTTTCCCTTCTTCACTTTAGAAAACCAAATTCGAAGGCTAAATTCCACATAAGCCCACTACCTTTGTTTCGCTTGGCATTTTGTGTGTTGGTAGAGGAATAACTATTAGGGATGCCCACATGGTGCACAAATTTCTGCATGGTGTGCTTATGTCCCTAGCAGATTCTTTCATTTGGAGCCTACAAAGGCATTACACTTCCCATTGGAAGTCAATTTGTAATGCCCCCTTCGACTGACTGACCTGAATATGGTTGTTTTCTTCATTCTCTCTTTCAAATTCACTCATTCTACATGATTTTAATATATTTTGCATCTTATAAGCATTTAATTCATCTCTTTGCATCCTTTAGCACACTCTCTGAGCATTCTATCATTCACTTTTAGCCCTTCAAGCAACACTTTTCACTCCATAGCAGCAACAACACTCTATCAACTCCATAGAGCAAGTGTGGAACTAACACCATTGTAGTAGAGGCTTGAGTCCTCTCATTTTCTCCTCCATTAGCTAGTGAGATCTTGGTGGAGGTGGTAAGCTTTCTACTGCTCTCCTTTATGATTTTGTGGGTAGCACCCTACTGTTTTTATAGTGCTTTTGTGTTCTTTACTTCACTTCTTTCTTTATCATAGATTTCTCCATTATCACTACCTTGGCTATTTGTGGAGGTGGAAACACCTAAATGGGGGTCTGACTAAGGAAAGCCCCTATATAGCCACCCAACAATTTTCCTCTTCATTGTGTGTAGGTGGATGTGCTACTTGGAGTTAGTTGGAGAATGAGTATCTCTATGAGATTATTCTTGCTACCTTAATTCTTGTGTATTTACTTTATCATATTCATGGATATCTTGCTTACTTCATAGCTTTGTTTTGGCCCTTTGGAAGTAATTAGCTAGGATGTTAGTCTATTTCATTATTTTTAATGTTTTCTCTCTAGTCCTCTAATCATAGGATGCCAGTGCACCTAAGAGATGCCAGTGTGTCACACTGTCATCTTAGAACTATGCTTTCATCCTTGGGCAAAGAGCTTCTGAGGAACATTGTTGAACCTAAAAAATTGGCTCACCTAGCCCAATTCTATGTTTCGGGTCTACATAGTGATTTAAGGACCTTGTAGTCCTCATCATTCTCGTCTCACATCTCCTAACACCCCTTTAAGTTGAGGTAAGTTAGGGAAGCCTTCCACTCTTGGATCTTTGTGAACTGGGGCCTTGAACATGGTTGGTCCCCCTCTCTTAATTTTTTGGTGAACTTGACGTGAACTAATGTTTGTTCATCCATTGGTGTTGAGGCTTTCCCCTTGTTCCTTGTGGTTGTTGTACCTGATTGTTATGAAGGTTTATGAGCATCACAACCTAGTCCACAACCTTCGAGTATATTGTTACCTCCAGAAGTATACAACACCTTCTAATGGAAAGGATGAAGGTCACTACTAGTTTCTCTATAGGCCTTTTCTCTGGTCCCACCATTGGTTTGGCCATGCAAGAGCAGTTGTCAAGGGGAAAGATAGGATTCTCTGATGAGATCGATCATGTTCCCACTCCTCCTGTGTCTCCTACACCATCATCAATAGATGAGCATGAGGTTGTTCGCATACCCACAAAATATGTCACTGCCCTTAGCAAAGGGTTGGGTGACTTGGAACATCACTTGGAAAGAGACCCAAAGTTTGCTAGGGCCACTTGAGTGATCAAAAAACTAAAGTACATTTTGGGAAAAGACCGAATAGCCATAGAACTCTTGGCTAGTCTCTCTAGTTTGACTGATGCATGTGCTCCCCCAAACAATCCTAATATTAGACAAGGAGCCACTTTTGAAGATCATGAGAGGTAGCTAAGATTGTTGATGCCTCCTATGTCTTTATACATGACCAATGTTGTACCCTCGATCAACATCCTCTCTTCCTCTGAGGGACTTGAAACTATCAAAGTACACAAGATCCTCTTGGGTTTTCAACTTCACCCCTCCTATCACCTCTAGTGGTGGAGGTTTTAGCAGGATGAGCGATAGAGGCTTTGGTAGTGGTGGTGGATTTAGTAGTGGGGGTGGTTCTAGTGGAAGTGGTTCCGGTGGAGGTCATGGAGGTGGCTTTGGAAGCAAAGGTGGCTCTAGTAGAGGCCCTACTAGTGGTAGTGGCTCTGGTAGTGGTTTTGATGGTGGTCACACTAGTGGTTCTAGTGCTAGCTCTAGTGGCAGCTCTGTTGGAGGTCCTTCTAGCCCTTTACCTTCTAATGAACCTATTCTAAACAATCTTCTTCAAAATATGGGTAAGATGTAGATCTAGTTAGCAAGTCTCTCCCAAGCCTCTGCCCAGACTATATTTCAACCCTTCTTCCAACATAGCCCATTGTCAATCACTATTTTGAACACTCCCCTCCCTTAGGGAATGGAGATTCCTAAATTTGAGAAATATAGTGGAAAAGGGGACCCACATATACATGTGATCGCCTTTAATGCCTTGTGCAAAAATTTCTTCCATTGCAATGTGTTGATGGCCAAACTATTCCGTCAATCTCTTAAGGATACAACACTTGAGTGGTACTGCTCCTTGCCTAATAATTCTATTTTCTCATTTGAACATCTCGTGAACCAATTTCTATGATAATTTCAAGCTAGCATTAGGTTGAGGATAACCTTTTCAGATCTCATCTAATGCAAATAAGGTGATAATGAAAAGATTATTGATTTCATAGCATAGTTTAGATGCTCTTCTCACAAGTCTCATATATGCTGGCCAATTCTAACATGCAAAAGGTATTCATAGGGAAGTTCTTACAATGACCTTCAGAAGAGAAGTTTTCCCTTATGAAATACCCTTCTTTCACTCATTTGTGTGCAACCCTACAAGAGTATTAGCATATAGTGGTTCAGTTTGGGTGTCCTCCTTGTGCCCCCATTCTGAAGGAAAGTCCATTGTGTGAATCTCTAGAAAAGGAAAAGCTATTACAAATGTAGTAGCCACTATAGATGATAATGGCATTAGATGCAACTGAAAGTTCACAAAGTTATCAGAATCTTATTCCTCCATTTTGCAAAATTTGTTGAAGGATAAGATTGTAACCTTACCAAACCCTAAAAATCTTAAGGAACCATACCCTAATTAGTATGATGCAAGTACCTACTGTCAGTACCATCGAGTTAACATACACGATATAGAATTTTGTATGTGCCTATGTCATGAGATGTAGGACCGCATCAAGGATGATACAATTCATCTTGATGGTAGCAAAAAAAAAATGCAAACAAATTGGTGGTAAAAGTGAATAGTGAACTAAAGATATACACAGACCCATTTTTTGTCACATTCTGTTAATATGATTGTCAATCATGTTGATTCTATCACTCAACCTAAGGCCTATGTCAACATGGTCACAGTTACTTCTACTACACAACCTGTGATCAACTCGCCATATATAAGGTTCACGTCTTAGGACTTACCCTTAAATAAAAAGCTCTCACTTCTCTATATTCCTACTTGCCTCAATGGAAACATTGTGACAGGGGTCCTAGTAGACCCTACAAGTTGAGTGAATGTTATCAAAAAAGAGATGTTGTGGCTTAAATCATTACATAAAAAAGAATATGAAGAAATGAAATCTACCATCTGTACATATGATGGTCTTTGTCTAAAACCTTATGGATCGATAACTCTGTCTATGCTAGTTGGACCTAGGATTGTCAACATGGTTTTCGATGTCATCCTAGAATCAAAATTTTTCAAGATGAAGATAGGAATACCTTGGTTGGCTTCTATGAATGGAATTTCCTTTTTTATCCACAAATGTCTGAAGTTCTTCCATGAAGGTGTTGTGCACATAGTGTGTGACACTGGATACTAGCCTCTGGTGTCTTGTGGGGGATATCCATTAGACCATTTTCGGCTCACCCTAGTTGGTTCGCTTCCTCCAAGAATGGACCTAATTTATAAGAAAAATGTGAAGTACAAGAGTGGGGGAAAGAGACAACCAAATTTGGATCTTCCTGTAGCAAAACCACCAGCTGCCTCTTCTTCCTAAAAAGGGAAGGAGAAGGTGACCTCCCCTTAGTATAAATCATCTACTCCCCTCTCTTGGGAGGAGTATTGGATGAGCAAGCCTGGATTTTACTGTTGAGTCTGATGATCTCTCCTTGGCGTAGACCCAAGATCAGGATATTGGACATCCCTACTAATCACCTAGACCTTAGTACTGCTTGTATGGTAGAGGAAAAGGTCCCCATGGAGAGTCCTCTTTGTCTTGACCTTTGCAACCTCCTACCGCTCCTACTCCCAATGCAGTGAATAGGAAGAGGCCTACTATTGAGGCACTTGAGCCAACTCCCCCCACCGATTCTCCACCTATTCCTCTTTTTCCCATTCAAGAATTTTCTCCTCCACTAGAAACAACTGTAGTGGACACTCCCATGGTTGAGCAGGAGCCTTCTTTTCCTTTACATCCTCCAACCTCTAGTTCAAAGGGTCACATAAACTGCCTTGCACATGAGCGTAAGTGCCGCAAAAAGGATCTCATGGCTGAGCAGGCCACCTTACAAAGGAAGGAAGAGGAGACAATTGCCCCTATATCAGGGCCTCCTGCTACATCCTCCTCTCTCCTCCCATCTACATTCGTTCAAACTAGCTCTATATCACTTCTAGTTTCTGCTGGGAGTATGAATGTACTTGACCTTAAAAAGGTGAAGATGTTCATCACTCCTTCGGTGGAGCCACCCTTGTTGATGTGCATTCTGGATGTCCTACCTTTCTCGAGGCCTGTAGATATGATGAACACCTCGGTCATATCTACTATGGTTCTTTCCTCCTCCTTCGCACTTATTTCCTCATCTGTGGGGAGTTTGCCTCCTCTGACGAAGCAGAAGGTAGAGAGTGGTCCTTCTAGCAACAGAGGATGTAAGAGGAGTCCACCCTTGAAAGGTGGCCTCGAGCTAACTTGTTTTTTCCTAGTGATAGAACTAGTCCTGAATCACTCGGTGAGCCTAGTGGTGAACCTTGGGTGCAACCTTCCTTGTTCATTGAAGTGAAACATGGAACTCCTATAAAGTGCATGTTTAACTCTCTAGATGAGGTTTTGGCCTTGTTGGTGATCTTCATAAAATTGCTAACCTTAGCTCCACAAGAGCTCAATGGAGAGGACCTTGTGGGGCCCTCTTCATTAGCCCTTGTTGTGGGAGGGTCGAATGCTCCTCTTAATATTCCACCACTGTAAGCTCATCCTCCTCCCCCCTACAATGATCTAGAGTGGGAAGCAAATGACCTCTTGGTCAATCTATGTTAGGAGAGGCCTCTTCTTTATCTTTAGATTAGATGTGTGTGTGTGTGTTATGACATGTTCCCTTGTGATCATGCTATCTATGCCTAGATGACCCTCATCACCCTTGTTTGTGCTTGGACATAGGCATGGATTTTGTGTCATAAGCCTTCTTCTATTTGTATCATCATTCTTTTGTGTTTGTGACTTGATTTTCTATAAATTGGGGATGATGCAAAGTGTTGGGGGAATTTAGGCTTCCCTTCCATATTGACCCAATTTTTTATTTTTTACTTTTTCCTCTCATGCATTCTTCACATGGACTAATATAGTAGGGGGTTTATGAAAATTCATTTTATATACTATTATTTTATTTTTATATATATATATTTATATATTTATATTTGAGTAGTTTTGAACCTGAAATATTAGGCTACCTCTATGCCCTTTGTTCATGTTTTGTTTCCTTTTTTTTCTTTTCCTTTATCTTTCTCTCTTCTTTGCTAGAGTTTTCCCTCTCATGTGTGACAATGCCACTTCTTCAACACTTTTATTTTTATTTAAAACACATTCGTTGCCAACAAATATTTTCTCAAGAATCTTCACAAACCTATATTCAAAGAATCACATTCCTGACTTGAAACCCTAATGGAATTTGTTTCCTCCATCATGGCCTTGTAAAGAAAGAATTTAAGAACCTTCCTCCAAAGTGGGAACAACTTTGTTCTTCCCCTTGCATTGGGGAATATTCTTCCTTTCAAATTCCTTGATGAAGTGAACATCTTTAAAAAGGATTCCTTGATGATAGATCTATTCGAGAAGGAGACATATCATTCACACTTTTGAGTAGCGCATCCCTTGAGTGGACCCCTTCTTCACACCAGGGTTCCCAAGGGACCCCTTTGAAATTTTTCCAAATTGTCAACAGTTTGTGCGACTGTCCACCTACTTTCCTACATGGCCACTTTTGACATGTTCTATCTATAGGTAAACATGTCGCTTTACGGGTGTGCTTGTGTAGCTACTTCTTGACTCTACTGAATCTTCTTTATTTGGTTTCCTCCATGTGAGAGATCTTGGGGGATAACTCCCTATATGCTTGTAGGATACTTCCTTTTAGCTTCCTCCATGTGAGAGATCTTGGAGGATAAATCCCTATAGGCCTGTAGGACACTTCCTTTTAGCTTCCTCCATGTGAGAGATCTTGGGGGTGGCTCCCCTATAGGTTTGTAGGTCTATAGGGCATTTTTTTGGGGTTCCTTTATGCAAGAGATCTTGAAGGACACATTCCTGATAGGTCTATAGGTATATAGGGCACTTTCTTGGGTTTCCTTCATGTGAGAGATCTTGAAGGACACTGTCCCTATAGGTCTAAAATTTTGTAGGGTGCTTTCCTGGCTTCCTCTATGTGAGAGATCTTGAGGGACACTTCCTTGTAGGTCTATGGGCCTTTAAGGTGCTTTTCTGGGTATCCTTTATGTGAGATTTCTTGGGGGATACCTTCCTTGCAGGTTTGCAGGTCTAAAAGGCACTTTCTTCATGGGGCTTCCTTCATGTGAGAGATCTTGGGGGTTTCCTCCTTCCAGGCCTACGGGCTTGTAAGATGCTTTCATTCTTTAGCTTCATAGTTTTGTGGGGCTATGAAGTCCTTTTCTTGTCTTATACTCTCAAGTGCACCAGATTGTGGTTTGCTTCCTTGAAGGTTCATGTATACATTTCAAACTCTTCTACTTCTTTGATCTACTTTATCAAAACACTTATTAGTATTCGTGCTTGCTAAAGTGGGGGAAAAATGTAAAGGAGAAAATTTTCACCCCTTATGCAAATTCCCCTTTTTCCTTTCACTTTATATAACCAAATTCGAAGGCTAAATTCCACATAAGCGTGTTACCTTTGTTCCACATGGTGGTCATTTTCTGTGTCAGTAGAAGAATAACTATCGAGGATTCCCACATGACACATAGACATCTGTATGATGCACTTACATCCTTGGCATATTCTTGCGTTTGGAGCCTGTAGAGGCATTAAACTTCCCATTGGAAGTCAATTTGTAATGCCCCATTTGACTGACCGACCCGAATATGATCATTTTCTTCACTCTTTCCTTCAAATTCACTCCTTCTACATGTTTTCATCTCTTTGTATCCTTTATCACACTTTCCAAGAATTCTATCATTCACTTTTAGCCTTCAAACAATACATTGCACTCCATAGCATTAGCAACAACACTTCATCAACATTGTAGAGCAAGTGTGGAACCAACACCATTGCAATAGAGGCTTGAGTCCTCTCACTTTCTGCTCCATTAGCTAGTGAGCTGTTGGTGGAGGTGGTAAGCTTTCTACTCCTCTCCTCTACAATTTGGTGGGTAGCACCATACTATTTTTGTAGTGATTTTGTGTTCTTTACTTCATTTCTTTCTTTATCATATATTTCTCCATTATCGCTATCTTGGCTATTTGTGGAGGTGGAAACACCTAAATGGGGGTCTGACTAAGGAAGGCCCCTATATAGCTTCCCAACAATTTTCCTCTTCATTGTGTGTAGGTGGACATGCTTCTTGGAGTTAGCTAGCAAATGAGTACCTCTGTGAGATTATTCTTTCCACCTTAACTCTTATGTATCTACTTTATCATATTCATGGATATCTTGCCTACTTTATAGCTTTGTTTTGGCCCTTTGGAAGTAATTAGGTAGGTCATTAGTCTATTTTCTTATGTTTAACTTTTTCTCCCTAGTCCTTTGATTTTACGCATTCCAACACACTTGAGAGACACCAACACATGGCACTGTTGTCCTAGAATCATGCTTTCATCCTCAACTAGAGAGCTTCTTGAGGCATAGTGTTGAACCCCAAAACTGGCTCACCTAGCCCCATTCTATGTTTCAAGTTTGCAGAGTGATTTAAGGACCTTATACTCCTAATCATTCTCATCCTGCATCTCCTAACACCCCTTTAAGCCGAGGTAAGTTAGGGTAGCCTTCCGCTCTAGGATCTCTGTGACCTGGGGCCTTGAACGTGGTTGGTCCCCCTCTATTACAGAAAGTGCATGTATAATCCCACCAAGAATGAGTGTAAATGAAACCAAAAAAGAACTCCAATACATTCTGACCCTTTTCACTACTATCAAAAAATAACCCCCCAAATATTATAAGGTTGACACTTTATAATTCAGTATATTTACAAATCCTTTCCCAAGATACAGTGCTCAATAGGCTCAGAATAACAAAAATTAGAAATTTTGATATAGAATGAACTTGAGAATAAATATTGAAAAAGTAGCATTATAGATGTGTATTACTCTTCAATACCTTTCTAATTCCTATTTGTTTCTTAAAAATAGAGCACCAAGGTGAAAGTTATGGTTTTTTGAAAAAAATTGTAATAAATAACTTCAACCTATAATATCTAGTAGAAAATGGAAAAAAAATTTTAATAGCTTTGTGGATGAAAAGTTCTTATCTCAAGATTTTTGATGATATCTCATTTTCCAAAAATAAACACCATGACATAAAGTTATGATTCTTTCTAAAAATGGTTGAATTTAGACTATAGTGACGACCCCGTTGGAAAAATAAAAACTTTCCAAAAAATAAATTCATCTAAAATATAGAAGTCTTAAATGAGAATAGTGGTTTTTGGGCCATCTGAGCACAATGAAAAGGTCCATTTTGGTTGAAAGAGCTCCAATAAAAAAAATTTCACTAGATTTTGGCTTCAAACCCTTGTTTGCAACTCTGTCAAATGATCTCCAATTTGGATGAAGCAAAAGCCAATATTGACTTTCTCAAGCCTTTTGGACATGTTGAAACAATAAAAAAGGTTGCTAGTATAACCAAAATTCTACAATCACCTAGATCTCACAAAACACATATACAATAAAAAGAAGTTATTAGATCTTTGCAAGCCATTTTCAATTCTCTAGATCATTTAAAATGCAAGAGAAGAGCATATGGGAATTTACAAGATCTTTACATGGAAACTCAATCTTTCAATCAAGAATATATGAAGTTAGATTTTTCAAAACAAAATCTTTGATACCACGTTAGAAATTTGAAATATATTGAATAACCCAAGGAAAATTTTAAGAGAAAACCAAAGTTACATAAACTAGAAAAACATAAGAACACAAACCATGACTCCAAGAGATTATCAAATGTTGATGTGACAATATCGCATTAAGAGCTTCCAAGATGAATCAATAAATGAATGAATGCATATAAAAATATCACAAGAAAATGGAAATACAAGATAGGTAATAAGTTTATATAGAACTAAGGAGAGGATGCAGGTGAAAAATCCAAACAATAAGACTTAACCACAAAAAGGGGAGAATATCACCAAAAGTAAATTTTTTTCCACCATTTAAAGAAGGGGACACCATATCACTTATCTACTAGTTATAAAATCACTTTATTATCCTAAGAAATCTTAATAAAAGTGTAGGAAAAACCTAGGACTAAGGGAAAATAAATTAACCCACTAGGAAAATAAAAACCTACACCAATAGTGGAAACCAAAAAAATGAGGCTATTTAACAACCCCACAAATTACATTAGTCCACTTTACATTCCAAACACTTATACTAACTTGAGATCTACTACAATATCCCACACAGATCTTAGAAATAGAAACCCCAACTCTAGTAGATGAAATAGAGAAACCCTGACCCAAATATAAAAGGTACACATTTGAAGCCATGGAGGTTGATAAAGTTGGCATTTTCTCAATAATTTTGATAGATATTGTATACACATAAGATATAAGGAAATACATTCATGAACCCATAGCAGAGATCATAATAAATTCAAGGAGCTAGGAAAACCCCGCACATTGGAAAATTGGATTAGATCGGTCCTTATTAGAGTCCATCATGATTTTATTTATCTGGAGAAAACATACTGCATCAAAAAGGAGGAAATTCAATGGTAACATGAATAAGCATGGATGGAAAAGTCCTAATAAAGAACATAGTAAAAAATGATGCTGTCACATAGCTCATAGGTGCACCAATAGATAGATAAAGCTAAGCTCCTAAGTAATAAAAAACCATGGAGTGCGGTGTGAAACCATAGGTATTGCCTACAAGATCTGAGTATGTGGAGGATCATGATGGGCCAAAAAGTGGCAATATGATGGGTATGTGGATGATGACTTCTTTTTTACCCAAAATTGATGAAATGAAAAGGGTTTTTAAAGGAGATTCTCAGCTTTCTACCAATATAAATTATGCTTTACTTTGAATTTAATAAATAATTATTATTCATTTTCTATTTGAATTATGACTAAAGTCCTGATTGATAGGCTGATTGAAAAAAATCTATAGCTTTCAAATAGTATCACAATTTTTGAATCCAAAACTTGCATCACATTCTATGCTTTGCATACTATAGGATTAAAAAAAAAATCATGAATTTTTGATCAAGTTAAGGTGGTTAGAAATACAATTTTTTTATATTTTTTAAAAGTTGTAATAAAAAATTAATAATTATTTATTTACTTGGAAAAAATTACAAAAAATATGCATCACATTGGGACATGAGTCCTACTTATATCTAAAATATTATAAAAAATTGTCCTTTTATTGTGATTAGGGTGGGCAGACACCTACTTATTTTTCCATGAAATTTAAGTACTATTGCATTGAAATTTCAAATTTTCACCAAATAGATTAAAAAAAAACTAGTAGTTTAGAAACTAGATTCAATTTTCTACATATTCTATTCTTACATATTTTTGAAATAATATAGATAACTTATTCAAATTTTTATGTCAAGTTGCCTAACTCTGACTTTTCTGATTTTTTTGCCACTTAAGGGCCTATTTTTCCATGATGATCTTGCACATACCCATCTATTATGCAAATATGGAGGACTTTTCCATCACAATAGTAGTCCACATAATATATCAAGTGGTGGTAGAAGGGAAATATTTCAATTTCTATGAGGTTATGAGGGAGCAACTCATGGAGAATGTATAGAAGATAAATACCTCCCACTACAACTTTCATTAAGGAACTTTATTGATATGATAGGTATTCTACTTTCTCAATGAGTTACTAGGATTCAAAGGTAGGGTATCATAAACCCACTTATTGTTAGCCCCTCAGATAAAAATGTACACCTACTAGTTTCTAGATAAGAAAGTTTACATTGCAACATGTTGGGGCTTCTTCAAAAGCTTCCCATAGTAGATGTAAGTGTGAGAGAGGATTCCTTACGAATCCATAAAAATATATAAATATAATCACATTTCTAGTTGAAAAAGATTACACCAACATGAGGTGGTAGAGCCATGAATGACATGGATCCCAAAACTTCCCTACGAGGTTTCACATAAAGAAGTCAATGGATATGCAAAAAAAAAAAATTAGAAAGACAAAGTATCCTAATGAAAAGAGGTTTGGTACCTATAAGTAGATAATGGAATAAATCCATAAGAAGAACACAGGGAAGAAGTTTTTTCAAAGAACAAAGAATAGCTGCACAAGCAGTGGGGTATCCCACCAAAAGATATCACAAGACCATCCTCTTCAACACCAACTCTATAATTTTACATACCTATCACATAGAGGTCTAGAACATTGCATGGCATAGAAAGTACCCAACCTAAAGAGCCAACATTTTATTCTCAAATAGAAACAACTCCAAAGGTATATGAGGTACATGAGGTAATAGAGGTACTAATGGAAATGAGTTCAGAGAAAAAGGGACACAAGGGAAGGTTGCAACAAGTGGCGAAAAGAAAGATCATTACATTTATGGAAGAGGAGAAAGAAGAACTTGAAGTTCAGAAACCCCCACAAAAGAGGAAAAATAAAACTCAAATAGTAAAAATTCAACAACTGAGAGTAGAAAGTCTACCAAAATCCCCTATCAACATGATAGAAACTACCAACACCATCATCTATTATGGGATGCTATAGAAAATCTTATCTATGTATGGTGATAGAGATGAAGAGAATAAGCATATAATCATACAAAGTTTAATACTATATGAAACATATAAAAATGGGGGGTGATCCAAAATGGATGCTTATGATGAACCTCTTATTCTTCTATATTACATTCAATATGTGTGTTATATTATGTAAATGAGTAACAAAAATCAAATCTAACTCAAATAACAATAAAAAGGCAGATATAGAAAGGGTCAAATGATACATGTACCTGTTACAAAAAGTGCTTTTTTCGGACTTCACTAAGGACTCATTCACCCTATAGTGAATGGGTCTTGGATAGAGCTCTAGAGAAATAGTTTATGAGTTCTATTCCTCTCTGTCTACATTCCCAAGTTCTAGTCGAGCATTGTAGAAAAGCTAGAAATTAAACTTGTAGCTCAATTTATGTGATTTGACAAATTTCTTTGCAACTTTGACAACTTTGGAAACTTTTGTAATTTTTTTCTCCAAAAGTTCTTCAACCTAAAACTTGCAATCACACATCAAAGGAGAGAAAAATATTGTTTTGTTAGGGAATAGGGGTTTACCTTGGTCAAACCCCATTTTGGTAATAAAACCTTGTAATGAACTGAAACTTGAAAGGAATGATGAATGAACAAAATTCAATGTCACAACTCACCACACCTTAATTGAAACCTTGGATAACAAATCTATAAAATAGCATGAAGTGGCCTCAATGAATGTAGATATTGATCATGAAACTTGATGTGAAACAATTCCTTTGATATGATTGAATTGATCTTGAATGCTACATCACAACATTAGCTCAAACAACATGCATGATACAATCCATCATTGACATGACAATAGGAATCTTGATTTCTAAAATAATCTTCAATAATCTACCCTAAATGCTCTTGAATTATCTTGAATACTCTAGCTTGATCTCATGAAGTCTCACAAAAGTTCTAGGATGAAACATAATGAAATAACCTTATATTTATACATATATTAACATTAATTCCCAAAATTCAAATATCACAAGCCAACATCAAATCATGGATTTGAAATCATTAAAATACCACCAAAAATATATGTCAAGGAGGGGTCCTAGGTCTAAGTGAGGACCCATTCACGATGTGTCGAATGGGTCCTAGGCCACTCCCCTAGGACACAATTTGGGCAATGTGAAATGTCATGTAAAAATAGGGTCCTAGGACCTAGTGAGGACCAATTTTCCATATGGCGAATGGGTCCTAGGTCACCTACATAGGACACACACTATCCAAAATTAATTTTGTGTAATGCAATTTATGAATGTTGGGTTTTATCTCCCAGAATTTACATTTAATTAAGCTTGGATTAGAATTAAAGGGGATATTTAAGGAAAATTAACCTCAATTAATAAAGCCCTAGATTAGTGTGAAAGTGTAAAGGTACACTATACAAGACCATAAATAAGGCATAATTAAGTCCATTTTATTAAAAATGTCCCTAAACTTAATGTAAATAGGAAAAACATAATACAACACTAAATTTAGGAAACATTAGGCTCATTTTAATATTGATTATTTCCAAATTAAAAGTGTGGAAAAAAAGGACACTTTTTCTAAAACTACACTATATATAAGAAAGTTTGAGAAGAGGTTAGAGGAATTCATCAAAGATTTTCCCCAATAAATTATTGCTGCAATATGGGAAATGAGATAAAAAACCCTCAAAGAAGAAGAATTAAGGGAAAAATTTACTAATGATGTAGCCCTAGCTAAACCTTACCGTAGATAAAAATAAATAATAAAAGACGATTCTGAAGAACTTTAGACAAGGTAGAGGATAGACACTATGGGTTAAAGAAAAAAGAGATTACAAATATCTAAGAGGAAACCACCAAAATAACATAGTAGATAATGGATTCCATGGTTGTAGAGGAAAGGGAAATGAAATAGGCCACACCATCACCCTCTCTAACAAGAATTACACTACACATGCATGTAAAGAAGGAAAAACACACAAAAAAGCAAAAGAAGAATATGGGGAATCAACCACATAAATTTCACTTATCTAATCCATTAAGGATTTCTTGGCACAAAAAAAACAACTATAACCAACATCCACTCTATAGTTGATACAACTTCTACTAATGGGTTCCAAGTTAATTTGGAAAATATATCACCACTATAAAAGTTACAATTGGGATATACTTTTCAATGCTAGTGCAAAGGAATAAATCCTACAAAAAAATGTAGATAATATAGGGCAATTGGAAGAAGTAGTACAAATGTTACAAAGCTCCATTCCACAGATACAAAGGGATGCCTCCTTTCTACTATCACAGTAACTCATAGATGGCCTCCAAGCGGAAATCAAGGCACAAAAATATAGAATCAGACAAGAGGCCCAACACTAAATTTTAAAGAACACATAAGAAACTACAAAAATATATGTGGAAACCCTCTCCCAACTAGAAAAAGAAATAAAAAATGTAGATAATAGTATCACAAAAGCTAATATCCTCTATCAATTTCATCTCCAATGGCCTATCCTTACAAAGGAACTCAAAGATTAGATAACACAATTGGAAGTCTAGATAACACAAGTTGCAACACCATATGAACCATTGAGAGATATGGATGGAGAAATAAGGGCCCAAGTAGAGAACACACATATATAGCTGAAACAACTACAATATCAAAGGAAAACCATAAAAATGCAATTAAAACAACTTAGAGAAGCAATCAACATCAAGCTTGCACACCTATGTAGAGTACTAGGAGAAGCTAATGTTGCCACACAACAAAAAAAAAACCCCTAAAAAACTTGTGGAGGTAGAGACTAATCAAATCAACACAAAAGGACATATAAATTTTTACAAAAGGAAAGATAGCAATGGCATACAACACTGATGTAGTTGAAGGTTACCTATAAACACATTCTCTCATGGAGCTGAAGCATTTTTTGAGGAAAAGAATGTTTTTCAAGGAGGGATTATGTTGGAAGGATACAAGGTGCAAAGAAGAACCTATTGTAATCTACCACAAAGTACATGTAGAGCACTTGGAAAATAAGGGAGATAGGTTAAAAGGGGTGCCCTATAAGGGTCACATCTTTATAAGAAGCTAGGTATTAATATATATGTAATTATAATTAATAAAATATGAAGTAACCATAGGTAGATAAAGAAATAATATACTATAAAAGTAGAGAATAAGACTTATGTAATGATTATATATATAGGGTTATAAGGTGAACCAATAATTTTTGGCAATGTGGGCTCTCTTGCACTTCTAGGGTTTTGCACCTAAAAGGAGAGAGGTATACCAAAAAATGTGATGGATCACTCAATACTAATGCAAGTATGATTGAAATATGTCTAAATGGAATGTCCTAAATGAAAAATCCTAATAAATATATTGAATAATGATTGCAAACTAAGGAAATGCAAAGTGTTTGAAAACATAGTGATGTTTGCAAAAATACCTAGAAATGTAAACAAACAATAATAAAACTTAATGAAACTAAAGAGGTGCACCTAGAAACTGGAAAATGATGTAATGGAGGTTTGGAAAACTATAGAAGTCACTAGAAAATCCCACTAGGACTCATATTCCAAGCTAGGCCAATTAGTCTTGCTTCAGGGAAATTCTTCCAAAATAGTTTTTGGGGAACTGGGTACTCAAAACTACAGAAAACAATTTTTTAGGCCTAGTAGTGGGACTCATTTTCCAAAAATGGTGAATTAGTCCACCTTTATATTTCTAGAAAATCAAAAGTCAAGTCTGTAGCTCTCAGTTTGCATTCTGCTCTTGATAGGTTTTTGGATCTAAAACTACAAAATATGACCTATAGGTGTTCTACAAGCTTTAATTAGGGTTTTGATCACTTTGAAGATCTTTAACAAATTGATGAAGACTTTTCCACTTTTTCTCTTTGATAAATTTGCACACACAACCTACAAATCAAGCAAAAAGAAAGGGGAAAATGGTTGGAGGGTTAGAGAATAAGGTTTTTCCTTGGTCAAACCCCTAGTTGGTAATTAAAGCCTTGAAAATCAAATGAAAAATGTAAAGAGAATGATGAATTAATAACATTGAATGCTACAACTCACCAAACCCTTGAAGTGGAAATCTAAAGATATGCAAGTAATAACTCCAATGTACTTGAAAATGCATTGAATATTTGATTGAGTGATTTCTTGAGTGCTTGAATGATTAGAAATGATTGCTTGAATGAATTGGGGTTTGAAAATAAATAGAAAATATCATATTTATACATAATTATTCCCTGATTCCCAAAACTATAAAATCACAAGCCAACCTTAGGTCTTAGGAAATAAAAACCCATGAGTAATTTGAAATTATTTTGATTTTTGTGCCAAGAGAGACTCATTCACCCCTAATGGAGAATGCGTCCCACTCAAGGAATTTAAGTGGGTGTCAGAAATTAAGTTGTTTTAGATGATTTTTAATGAGATTATTCTTAAAAATACACTTAAGGCCTGTAGTCATGAAATGGGGTCAAATAAGACATGAGAAAGGTGTAATTATTGACGATGAGCCTAGAAAATCATGAAAGTTTGTTACAACACTTTACAACAAATTGAAATAAGACTTGGTAAATGATAAAAAGTTGTTATTTAAGTGAATTATAATAATAAGATCCTAGAAAAGTGTGAAAAACTATTACAACACTTCACAACAGTTTTACAAGGCATCATAAAGTTCTTAGTGATTTACAAGGACCCAAAACCTAATGTGAATGTGTTGATCACATTGCAACATTAAATCAAGGAAAACTAGGCCAAGATCCATAAGAGAGACCCAAATTAGCACAAAAATGTCCAAAGATCCATTTTTATATGCTACATTTAGCCCCCACTTTAGTGAGAGGGTGTCAAACCTACTTCAAACTCACACTTAGCCAAACATGCACATTAAGAGGGATCCAAATGCACTTATGTTGGCAAGATGAAACAATAGTGATCAAGAGGGGTGATCAAGTAGCCATGATCAAGATCCCATGGAAAACCAAACATAAGCACAAAGGAACACACATGAAAGTGATGATGAAAGGGATAAAAGAAAAGAGAAAGAGAGAATCAGATCAAGATTTGATCATTTTTCCATCTTGATGTGGATCGGATCTAGGTTGTTTGTCTAGAAAAGAAAATGCATACTCACTCTGAGGCGATGAAACTCATGGTTGTCTATTAGGTGAGAAGGCCTAAGTGGTGAGAAACATACACTCATGGCTGGTATGCACTCACACACATGTAGGTGGATATGGGGAAGTCATGCCTCAAAATGGACTTCTCGCTTAACCATACCAAAGTTATACATCTTAATAACTTTAATAAGCCGCCACAAAAGAAAATTATTTTTTGTGCTTCATGAGACAAGAAAAGCTTCGTATTCTTGGAACTTATGAATAAAAATAGGCATACAAGTTGTGTTATGCAAGGTGGCCATATAACAAATGCAAAATGTAAAAAAAAAAGAAATTTCAAAGGATTCAAGTGCTTAGTTCATGTAAGGTCTTTTAACTTAGGGAACTGTTACCCATTTCTCACCCATTGGTTCAAAAGGGTAGAATTTAAATTGAAGACTTGATAAGGTACATTTTATTATCCTCCTTTATCACATTCAAATGTATAAATGAAAAATATGAATAGATTACAACTACAGACCATTACATTCATACACATGCATGTAATAGAGAAAGATTCACATATTTCTAGAAAAATGTAATCTTTATTGAATGTGATAAGATACATGTGTCTCCCACAGTAAGCCATGAGATTGACTTTTCCTTGATACAAATAAAGATAAATCAATACATGAATAAATAAAGGAAAATAAATGTGCGTGTAAGAGGGATGACCAGTCATTGTCTTAATGACTGGTTGAGGTTTTTCTTGCTTCAGTGTTGTCCTCATTGCTTGTCCTTCCTAGTTTTCATACGCTTTTGTTCCTGTAGCAATCAAGTAATGTGTTAGAGTTATACTCTAAGCAATGAAAGGTAATAACCATACACAATCATTTATGTCATTCACCTATGCATCTATTAACTTATCTTCATGTGCATCAAAGATCAATGAATGCCTTAGGTGTCTAGGAAAACCATTTGGTGAATGTACACACAAAAGACAGTCAATTTTTTCTAACTTGTTCCATGTACAGTACAGTTACAATTATTTTTAGATAAAATGAGTGGAGATAAATGCGGCTCCCACAAGGGTTGAGCCCAACTCATAATTATTTTTCAGAAACATTTCATATGTATTTAACAGATGCAAGAAGGATAAATTGCATAAGAATAATCTAATCAGGAACTATTACTTGATATAGTTTGAATTCATGACCAAATATAAAGTACAACATAGCCACATGAATCTAGTGATACACAATGCCATGAAGACATTCAGTTTCAAAGAAACATCTAGATGAAAGGATATAGCATGTTGTCCTTCAAAATGAATGTCAATAATCACATGGTTCAATAGTATAACAAAGAGAAGCAACCAAAGTTTCAACGACATAAATCATGGTATCACCAGTTCATTAAAGAAGAGTTATATTTTCCATCCCAAGAGTGATGCACATTATGGAAAATGAATAACAATATGATTTATGTTCATCTCCTAAAGACAGGAAATGGGGATCATTGTTTTATTCTCAGAATAGAGCAATTGTGATCATGACAACATAACAATTAAGCTATTTTGAACAAAGGAAGTCATGAAGGCAGTTCGAGTGAGTAGGCATATAGTATTTCACAGTCAAAGGGTTGCTATATATGATATAATGCATGATGATAAAGGCATTAAATCATAATCTCAAGGGAATGTTTCAAGTACAGTTTCGCAAGTACAATTTTAGATCTATAGTACTATAAAGGACAACTAGAAATAATGTACAATTTTCCTAAAAACATGAACAATATAGTGCCAAGTGTGATAGTGACATGAAGGAAAGCATAAAATTCAAAGCATAGTTGTGAGCACAAAGTGTGAAGGTGGGCAATGCAATATATTGTAGTGAAGTCATGAGTAATAATCATAGATAACAATAACAACTATGGTTGAGACAAATGGAGTAGCAACAGGTGACATCATGATATAGTCCCAATCAAGTAGCATTGAATGGTATCAAGACAGTGAGATTCCAAATACTAAGGGTTATCAGAAAACATTGGACCTATTTTCAAAATATTTATAACTTCAATCCTTTAGATCTTAACACAGCTTTGGCAATACATGGAAAAGGCTCAATATATGGTAGTTTGAGCTTTGATTGCAGATAAATTAATGATGAATGCTGGTCCCAAAATGCTACATTGGTCTGTCAGTGTAAGGCCATGGATGTGAAGAAAATTTCTAAGCCTTTTCATTTAAGGTCGAACCATAACCATTTTTGGTAAATAAAATGTGTAGAGATAAATAACTGGGGTGCGGTTTTTGTTGCTCATGAAGGAATATGAAAAAATTTGTACAACCTTCAGGTTATACCCACGTTGTGTAACAATGTTGAATCATTTTGCAAACCTTTTTTTTTCATGGGGAAACATTCTTTCTATCAACAGTTAGCCGAGATGGCTTTTGTTTCAACTACTCGCCCCTCATGAAATCCCGTTCACATTATAAACTTGCATAATGAATACCCTAATGAGGGTGATTGTGAATGGTATACCACACAAAAATGAAGTTACCAATCAGACAGGTCAATAAAAATCATAAGGCCGCAGCCCAGGATCACTAAAATATCATACAAAATGCATAAAAGAACTTCAAGAATTTACAAGCTACAAAATGCATTTATTTACTACTCTCTGAAGCTTGTTTTAAAGCTTTTATTCATAGAAAACAAAGTATTATGGCATAGACAGGTGAAAGGAAAGCACAAAAAATGCATAGAAATACACAGAGATCATGCCTAAAAAGTTTCAGATTGCAAAAAAGACTATCAGTGAAAGTACTTCCAAAGAGGCGTACCTTGAAATTTTGTCAAAGAAATCTGCTAAAAGTCATTGTAACTATGAAATTTTCCATGGAGATCTTCATTAGTGCTTCTTCAGACCCTATGGCAGTAGAGGTAGCTTCCTTGTGAAGTTTCAATAACAATTTCATTTTCTTTTCTTTTTCTTTAAGGTTTTTACCCTAAGTGGAGGCCGATAGCACTTAAGGAATTTTATGCCTTTTCACATTTTTATGCCTTTCATTTTTGTTTATGCAATAAACTTCTTAAGCTCGTAGAAAATAAGTCTTTGAATTATTATTTTCTTCTATGTTGTCTTAATTCTTTTAAAGACTTTATTTATTTTCTTCTATTTTGCATAAAATTTTGATTGTAAAATACTAAGCCCTAATGATATTTTATAAATCATTTTGGCTTAAGTATTTATTTTAAATGCAAGAAATAATAGAAGCATTCAACATATAGAGGAAGATAAATTTATGCCTTGGAAGAATTGGAGTTTGTTTGCAAACGTTTGGAGAAAAAATTGGCATATTTTTTCTAGTTTTGAGACACAAGCAGAGGGTATATAGGGAAGTTATGTTCAGTTACCCAACATTGGGAGTAAAATAAGGTTATTTGAAGTCAGTTTGGAAACATTTTGAGCATATTTAGGGACCTTTTATGATTTGATAAGATTAACTTGACTTTTTCAACCATGGAGAGTTATTTTGGTAAAGATTCAGGTCCTTCATTTTTGGCTTTATGAGTGCTTGCGAAAATGAGGTTTCTAGAACCTTATTTTTGGGGAGCAACTTAGCAGTTTGGCTACTTAACCATCTTGTAACTCATTTTTGAGTTCAGTTATGGATATGCAGATAGACTTTGTGACTTTAAGATTCCCTTGTCATATTTTTGCAGGTTTTATAACTCATTTGGAGCACAATATACAGAGTTTACCTTGGTCACTGATGATGATTCAAATTTCCTTCTTGTTCTTGCCAAGTGTTGTGCATTTTTAGGTTAATGATCAAGTTATTTTGTGAATTTCTTCTATTTCCTGATAAATTTATCTCTTGTTTGCATATTTTTCTTTGCAAAAGTTGCATTATATAAATTACAAACTGTGTTTACAGAATTGCACATGAATTTTAATTTGTGGAAATTACTTTCCTTCTTGCAAATGTGTGTAAATCAAACTTGTTTGTAAAACACTAATGCATAACTTACATAAATTCAATGTGTAATCTCATGTTCATCATCAATTTTCAAGTGTAAATCGAAGTATTCCATAGCTCTTATCAATTCAGTGTATCACCCATTCCATTTCATATTTTCAGTATTTTTTGTTTTACACAGCCATATTCTTACCCTTTTCCCATCAATTCTATATTTTAGGTGATATTACTAGTTAGGAACCGGCCTAGAACCTAGAGGTTTCACTTCATTTCAAGTGTCCCACATAGAAGTGAATCCAATGTTTTACCAAAATTGCTGAAACTTGTGTAGTTCAGAATCAGGTGCAAATTTTGGTAACAAATAGGAACATTGTGCCTAATGTCTCCAAGAGAGGACCAATCAAAGAATAGAAAATTTTTAACTTAGAGGATGCGGTGTTTCACATCAGGCCACTAAGAGGAATGTAATATGATAAGATAGATCAAGCTCATGAAGGGCACTATACCCAATGTCATCCACAAAGCAATGAACGCATCGTATGAAGTAATAAGGCTACACTAAGAACCAAGAAAAATGGAAAAGTGCAAAATGATAATGCCAATGTATTCCCCCACTTTAAAGGAATTGCTACACATCCTACTATGAGCAATTACTTTAAAGTAGAAAATGAAAAATGCAAACAAGAAAGAAGACATGTGAGACAATGTGGAAAGCCCTATGCAAAGTCATATGCTTTTGAGTAAGGCTTTTTCATGCAAAAGAAAAGGAAAGAAGGAAAGAGGGGTTGCCCCAAAAGTGAAAACACCAAACACATAAGGGATCTATGCATTTGGGGTTAGCATGTTTGTTGCTACAATGTATTGTAAAGAGCTTGAAATTGTCATAATTCCCCAAATACATAGAACTAGAAGAATGACACAAAAAGAGCAAAAGAAAAGAAAAAGAACCCTTCTAGATCAACATGAAGAGAAATAAGTTGTCTCAATGCATTTTATCATCCCCAAAAGGAGAACACAAAACAAAAGAGAGAGAAAATGTGAAAAAAAAAGAAAAATATTTTTGGGTCAACATGAAAGAGATATGAATGTCTCAATGCCTTGCATCATCCCCAAAAGGAAAAGTCAAGAAAATAAAAAGACAAGTGAAAAAGGAAAATAAAAAGGAAAAGAAGAAGGGGCCTTTTGGGTCAGCATGGAAGATATATAGGGTGTCTCAATGCTTTGCATCATCCCCAAAAGGAATGGATAAAAGAAAAAGAAATGCATGACATAGAGAAGAATGAAGGTAAAAATAGAGGAATGTCACAAAGAGAGAGGACAACAAACAAAACATCATGGGGGATCACATTACGCACATGTAAACACACACAAGAAAAATAAAATGTAAAATACTAGTAAGGAAAATGCAAGTCAACTATCTAACAATTCGTCCACCTCCCGATCTTAGTCAGTATAAGTAGAACATGAACAACATAGTTAAGGGACAATGAAAAATGCATTACTAGGAAAAGACTAACAACTTCTTTCCCTCACTGAGTGCGAGACAAGAATGAGCCAAGGTAGGTGATAGGAGAGGTCATGCAATAATGAAAATGGAAAATTCTAAAACTATTGCATGTCAAGGAGTGGGTGAGTTTATTATGGGACTATTGGATAATAGTCATTGCCATTGAAGTGATACTTAGTATTTCCTTCAATGTAAGACACTCATCACTACAGTGTCCAAGAACATGATGATATGCAGAATGTGGAATGTTGGAATCTTTAGGGTGTATTACCAACCTATTCATAGGTGGTAATATATTGAGTTCTTTGTTTAAAAGTATTTTTAATTTCCTTTCAGAATTAGGTGGTGGACGAAGAGGAAACTTTAATTTTTGTAAGTTGTAAGGTCACTTGTGTTTACTAGATTCACAATTTTGTCTAATTGAAGGAGGAGGACCTGCATGAATCCTATATCATCCTTTTCATTATTATTCTCCAAGGGTTGTTCTTGAGAAATAAAGATATTCAAATTAGGGGAGAATAAAATATCACCATGGCATGCATCATCAGAAAGCCTTAGATACTATTTAGGAGGCTTATTGTTATGAGGGGGATCTTGATAGCCTATCCCCTTGGCATTTTCATCGATTGGTACTTGTTCAAGAAGTTGATGTATTGCATGCTCACTTGTTGTGTTACAACCTTGTTTGCTTAGGATAGTGAAACCTTTTCTATATGTATTTTGAAGGTTGATAGGAGTGTTTGTTACTTTGTTATCATAAAAAGGTTGTGTGTTTGCTAGTTTAGAGGAACTTAGTGCATCTTGTGTAGGGAACTTAGGTTCAACTTTTGTTTCAGGATGCAAGTAACTAAATGTCTCATGAGGTGGTATAGTAAGAAGGTCATGTGGTTTCATGGATGGATAAAAGGATGCATTATCTTCAAGGTTATTGAGGCAATTGTTTAGGAACCTATTCATGTTGTCATCATCTTCTCCAATGATGTCAACATCACAAGGAGGACATGCATTAGGAGTTGAGGGAGCAAGAGTGGGTTCAAGGTCATTAGGACCAGTTCCAAAGGAACAACTTGACATATCCACTAAGGACTTTAAGGACATACAAAGCTTGTTCAAACAAAAATCCATAATGCAAATGCAAGAAGTTGAGCTATCTATGCAAGAAATTGAATGAAACCAAAAATCTGGAAACAAAAACGGAAAGATAATAGAAACCAAGAACTTAGAAAATGAATTGTAAATGATAGAAAATGCAATGTAGATTATGCAACTAGACTAATTTACCTGTGGTGGTCAATGAGTCTAGGGATTGGTTTTAAAAAAAAAATTCAAAAAATTTAAAATGAATGTGATGCTTTTTAGGTTTTTTGATATAGATCTATGAGATTCAAATTCAAAATTTCAATGTTTTTTAATGAATTTAAATGAAAAAATGAACTTTTCACTAATGCGGTTTTGAAAACCCTAGAATGAAAAATAAACAATGAAAAACCTAATGCAATTTTGATGGAAGCTATTCTTAGGATGTAAATGCACTTTAAATCAGAAGTATGATGTCGTAAAGTTGGGTTCACCAAAATGAACCAACAATTTTGGGCAATGTGGGATCTCTTGCACTTCTAGGGTTTTGCACCTAAAAGGAGAGAAGGATACCAAAAAATATGATGTCTCACTCAATACTAATGCAAGCATGATTGAAATATATCTAAATGGAATGTCCTAAATGCATAAAAATGATGAAATATATTGACTAATGACTAAAAATTAAGGAAATGCAAAGTGTTTGAAAATATAGTGTTGTATGCAAAAATACCTAGCAATGTAAACAAACAATAACAAAAATTAATGAAAATAACGAGGTGCACTTGGAAACTGGAAAGTGATGCAATGGAGGTTTGGAATCCTAAAGAAGTCATTGGAAAAGCTAACTGGGACTCATACACCAAGTTGGTCAAATTAGTCCTACTTCAAGGAAATTCTACCAAAATAGGTTTTGAGGAATTGGGTACTCAGAACTATAGAAAACACTTTTTCTAGCCTAGCAGTGGGACTCACTCACCATAGATAGCAAATTAGTCCACCTTTAGATTTCTAGAAGATCAAAAGTCAAGTTTGTAGCTCCTGGTCTACACTTCTGCTCTTAATAGGTTTCTAGATCTGAAACTACAAAATATGACCTATAAGTGTTCTCCAAGCTTCAATTAGGGTTTTGATCACTTTGAAGAGCTTTAAAAAATTTATGAATACTTTTCCACTTTTTCTCTTTGATAAATCTGCACACAAGACTTACAAATTAGACAAAAATAAAGAAAAAAATGGTTGGAGGGATAGAGAATAAGGGTTTTCCTTGGTCAAACCCCTAGTTGGTAATTAAACCCTTGAAAATGAAATGAAAAATGTAAAGAGAATGATTAATGAACAACATGCAATACTACAACTCACCAAACCCTTGAAGTGGAAATTTGAAGATATGCAAGTAATAGCTCCAATTTACTTCAAAATCCCTACAATGCTTGATTGAGTGATTGCTTGAGTTCTTGAATGATTAGAAATGATTGCTTGAATGAATTATGGTTTGAAAATGAATAGAAAATCTTATATTTACACACAATTATGCCCTAATTCTAAAAAATACATCACAAGCCGACCTTAGGTCTTAAGAAATAAAAACCCATGAGTAATCTGAAATTATTTTGAATTTTGTGCCAAAAGGGACTCATTCACCCCTAATGGTGAATGGGTCCCACTTAAGGCATTTAAGTGGGTGTTGGAAATTAATTTGTTTTAAATGTTGTTTAACAGGATTATTCTTAAAAGTACACTTAGTTAAAGCTTGCAGTCATCAAATGGGGCCAAATAAGACATAATAAAGGTATAATTATTGATGATAAGCCTTGAAAAGTATGGAAGTTTGTTACAAAACTTTACAAAACTTTGAAATAAGACTTGGTAAATGGTAAAAATATGTTATTTAAGTGAATTATAATAAGAAGATCCTAGAAAAGAATGAAAGTGTGTTACAACACTTCACAACACTTTTACAAGGTATCATCAAGTTCTTAATGATTCACAAGGACCCAAGACCTAATGTGAATGTGTTGAACACATTACAACATTAAATCAAGGAAAACTAGGTGAAGATCCACAAGGGAGACCTAAATGAGCATGCAAATGTCCAAAGATCCATTTTTATATGCTACATAAGGATTCAATGGGTATATGTGTTATGAATGGTTATTGTATGACTAATGATACTTGGGTTTCTTTTAGATAGATTCCTTTACTAGAATTATTCATTTCTTCCATTGTATCCTTTGGGGTATAAATTAATTATATAAGGAATACTAGGGTATAGATATCTGAATTGTAATTCCCCACATTCCTCAACTAATATTAACACTCATCTCTTTTTTATAATGTACATAAGATCCACACTATATATCCCTCTAAAAAACTCGTGATATATACATATATATGTATATGCCTCTACCATGCCCACACCAAAACCCTAATATACATAGTCTTGTGTGTCATATACATACATAAAATTTAAATATGTACATAACATTGAGAATATACTCCCACTCTTGTGCATTGCCTACATACACCCCTCGTTTACAATATCCATATAAAATCAATAATATATTTGTTTAACCTACATATATCCTTTCCTACAAACCTTTGTGACATTTATAAATGTAATATACTTATTGAAAAACATTAATTATATATATTTCCCAACACTTACACAACATATACATATTACACCTAATAAATCTCCCATGCATGATTTATAGCTAGGTAGGAGTTTAGTTTTCATTTTTCATTTTTTTATTTTTTTTATATATGAGTGACCAAGGTCCCTACCATAACTATATACTTTTCCCCTATTTGTGTCTCCCATTAACCCTTAGTCACAAGGGTTAATATATTAGCCCCTTTTCCTTTATTGAAACTTCTTATCTAGCACTTGGTTCTAATAGTGACTAGGACCCAATGACTAGGGGGATTAATAATTGAGCCCTTTTCCTTGAAAATTTTCAAAAACCTACTCTCACTAAAATGTGATTAACTTTTGTCGTACTAATCATATTTTTGACTTTTTGTAGGCATCAAAAATATTTTTTTTTAGTTACATGTAGTCATATAGATGGATTTTTGTTAGCTACTTTAGATCAAGTAAATTCTCTTAAAAGTGAGTATGCTCTTATAAAAATTAAAACAAGTATATCTTTCATGTACATTATTCTTTTTTGGTGATTTTTAAGGATTTATGAAAATTTTGCAAGAATTCTAATGATGTGTTTGGTGTTTTTATTTGAAGTACTATATTTTACATTTTTAATTAACCATTGAATACAAATTTCTTTTATTTTACAAGCCAAAAACATATAAACAAATCTTTACAAAAGAAAAAGTGCTAAAATATCAAAATTCTGACATATAAGATAATTTTAATAATAATTTATTTTTTGTGTGTACCTTTTCTTTTTATGCGTATTTTCAAACTACTACTTTTTGGGATTAAAAATACATCATATTCCAATTTGGTTAATTAAAGAACAATACTCTTTTAATGTTGAAGGGTGTGTTTTTGTATGCTCTTCTCTAACACACTTGTGTGACCTTGAGAATTCAAAGAACCACTTCTTGTTTTCTTTATTATGAGGCTTGTCTAGGGATTTCAACACCCTAGAATAGGATGGCCTCAATTCCAATGTTTTGATGGAGTATAAATAGAGAAGGGTGAATCAAAAGAAACACCTCTTGATAGTTGTGAATTTTTTATCCAAGCTAAGCCCCCAACAACTTTATATGTTATGGATTTGAAGGATAAAGGTGGGTTACCATTTTATCCTTATTTTTTGACTTCTTTACATATCAAGGATTCCACTAGATAACTTATATACCATAGTTTGAGTACTTTGGCCATATTTTTGTGTGGTGCAAGGGATGTGGATCATAACTTGAAGTTACATAGAACACACTTCCATGTCATGAAATACATCTAACCAAGGTAAATTATTTGGCCACCTTCAATAAGGAATACTACACTTTTCTATTGGGTAGTGATCTCTAGCTATCTATTCATAGGTAGATAGTACAAACTAGGTATGTGAAAGAAGTTGGGTCCATTTTTAAGGGAATTTTCACTTTCTAGCTTTAAAATAGGTACCCATTTTGAAGTGGGTACTCATTCCAAAAGGTTTGAAACTCACAATCCATGTTTTTCATTTGGATTTAGGCTTAGAAAAGGCATGGTAAGCCAATTGTTAGTCTTGGACCTACAAGTACAAGATCATGTGGTAATGCCATGAGAAAAATATAACTTTGGCAATATGGCTAATAAACCGTTTTTAGAATTATTTTGTAAAATTAAAACTTGTTATAGATGGTGAAGTATAGTTTTCAAATATGTAATTTTTGAAAATTTATTAGATTATTTTTTCTATTTTTTAATCAATTTCTTAGGAAAATGTTCGATAAACTTTAAACACCAAGTTTTTGTATTTTTTAATAACTTTTAATTTCTTAATTTTCTTGTAAAAAAAATGGAATCAATCTACAAAAAATTCTTTACAAAATAAAAATAAAATGATTAGTTTAGGTCAAATCATAGTCCAATAAAAAATTAATAAAAAAATAAATATTTAGGAAAATTTATAAAAAATATTCTCATCAGACTTCAATATAATATACATCTTTTTTCAAAAGGAATTAGAAAAATAATTTTATTTAGGTCAAATTATGGTGTACATACATGTGCATGGTATGGTCCTAAAAAAGTGACTTTAAAAAGTAATTTTTAATACAATGCCTTTTAGAAATTATTTTGTATAATCTAGGTCATCAAGTATCACAACAATCCCAAGGTCTTAAAATTCAAATTCAACAAATTCAAGGTCATCAAATATCGCAATTTTTTTTAGAATCTCAAGCTATTCAACACATATTACAACATCAACCAATGTACCAACATTTATTGACACAAAATCAAAGAAATCCTCAAAAAGTTTCCCAACAACAATTGACAAAAAATCAAGGAAGTCTTCAAAAAATGTCCCAACATCAATTGACATAAAATCAATGTGCACAACAAATACTCCAACATCAAGGTCTCAAAACAAAATGGGTTCACACCATCATATTCCTCGACAACGTAAAATCTTGTGGAGTCTCATATCACAACAAAATCAAGCATCCCAACATCAAGGTCAAGTTTCCCCTCATCAAATTCAAAACATCTCAAATAAAAATCTACAACAATAAGTGTCACAAAATAAAAGCTTAGTTGTGGGTATGTGCAGGATCATGATGGTCTAAAAAGTGGCGATATGATGGGTATGTGTAGGGTATGTGACTGACAACTTTTTTTTACCCAAAATTGATGAAATGAAAAGGGTTTTTAAAGGAGATTCTTAGCTTTCCACCAATATAAATTATTATTTACTTTGAATTAATAAATAATTATTATTCATTTACTATTTGAATTATGACTAAAGTCCTTATTGATAGGTTGATTGAAAAAAATCTACAGCTTTCAAACGGTATCACATTTTTTGAAACTGAAACATACATAACATTCTATGCTTCACATACTATAGGATTAAAAAAAAAAATTATGAAGTTTTGACCAAGTTAAGGTGGTCAAACATACGAGTTTTTAATATTTTTTAAAAGTTGTAAGAAAAAATTCATAGTTAATTATTTACTTGGAAAAAAATTACAAAAAAATATACATCACATCTAGAAATGAGTCCTCTACTTATATCTAAAATATTATAAAAAAATATTATCATTTTATTGTGGTTAGGGTGGTCAAATAGACACCTACTTGTTATTTTTCCTTGAAATTTAAGTGCTACTACATTGAAATTTCAAATTTTCACCAAATAGATTTAAAAAAAAGAAAACCTAGTAGTTTAAAAACTAAATTTAATTTGCTATAGATTCTATTCATTAATATTTTTGAAATAATATAGATAATTTATTCAAATTTTTACATCAAGTTACCAAAATCTGATTTTTCTAAATTTTTCACCACTTAAGGGCCTATTTTTTCCATGATGATCCTACACATACCCTTCCACAACAACAACAATAGCAAGATTTATAATGTCAAAATCAAAGTGTCTCCTCATCATAACAGACTTATAATACCATTTCAAAAACTCAACACATTCGCCAAAATTAATACATCACATCAAATCAAAAAATCATTCCACCTCCACAACACATCATTCCATATCCACAAATACAACAAGCTTGGTAAGCTTGACAGAAATATATTGCAAAACAAAAAGCCTTGCAAGATCAAAAATATTAACAAGCTCAACAAGCTCAAAAAGATTAACAATATTTATAAGCCCAACAAGCATTGCAAGATCAACAATCCTTACAAGCTCTCAACAACAATATGTTGCGCAATAGTTGCTTGTACAACGACAAGGTTTGCAATATAATCAACAAAAAATAATGCTAATTATCAATAAAATTCCACAAATAAACATTCATATGGAGCATATAACACACCACCACCTTCATCACCTTTAAATCCACAATATCATACCATATAACACATACAACAACAACACATCATCATATCAAAATATACCTTACAATTTGACCACCATTCCACAATTCACCACATATAATCCACTATTGAACAATCTTGAAGATGACATATCTTAAAAAATCAAGACACTCACACAAAAAATTCAAGATATTCAAATGGAAAAAATGAAAAAGTCATATGTAGTGCAATATTTATGTCCTTACCCATTTGATTGCAATATCACAATGATACCATTCCCTCTAGGCTTTGACATACCTAAATTTGAAAAGTACAAGGGGCATGGTAATCTATAGGAGGGTATGTGCAGGATCATCATGGAAAAAATAGGCCCTTAAGTGGCAAAAAATTGAGAAAAATTAGAGTTAGGCAACTTGACGTAAAAATTTGAATAAGTTATCTATATTATTTCAAAAATATGTAAGAATAGAACCTATAGAAAATTGAATGTAGTTTCTAAACTACTAGGTTTATTTTAGAAAAAAAAAATCTATTTGGTGAAAATATGAAATTTCAATGCAGTAGTACTTAAATTTTAGGGAAAAAATAAGTAGGTGTCTATTTGACCACCCTAACCAAAATAAAATGATAATATTTTTTTATAATATTTTAGATATAAGTAGAGGACTCATGTCCCAATGTGATGCATATTTTTTGTAATTTTTTTCCAAGTAAATAATTAATTATGAATTTTTATTACAACTTTTAAAAATATATAAGAAATTGTATGTGTGACCACCTTAACTTGATCAAAACTTCATGAAATTCATTTTTTTTTGTAATCCTATAGTATGTGAAGCATAGAATGTGATGCATTTTTTAGATTCAAAAAATGTGATACCATTTGAAAGCTATAGATGTTTTTCAATTAGCCTATAAATCAGGACTTTAGTCATAATTCAAATAGAAAATGCATAATAATTATTTATTAAATTAAAAGTAAAGAAGAATTTATATTGGTGGAAAGCTAAGAATCTCCTTTAAAAACCCTTTTCATTTCATCAATTTTGGGAAAAAAATTTCATTAGCTACATACCCTACACATACCCATCATATCGCCATTTTTTGGCCCATCGTGATCCTGCAAATACCCAGGAGCACATTACAATATTTTATGTAGCATCGATGGAAGTGGCACATAATGATTCATACTTGATGCATGTCTACCCAAGAAGTTTGGGAGGCCAGGATATAGAATGGTTTTCACTCTCACCTCTAAGAATTAATACATTCCAAGAGATAATTGATCAATTTGTAGCATATTTTTCATACAATATTGATGTAGATGTAAGCTTGGAGGACATATATACCCTTAAAAAATAATGGAAAAGCATTTTCATCCTTTTTATAGTGATGGAGAGATACATAAATAAGATGTAAATGGAAATGTCAAAAAAACAAGTAGAAATCATTATTGAAAATGTGGAAACTGATCTAGCCTTCCAATTAAGGATGCAATGTGTGTCATCATATTAGGATCTCATATCCAAGGTACTTTACATTGAGAGGGATGCCACTATAAAAGGAGAAATACAAATATAAAAATACAATCACCCATCATCTAGTTCCAATGGCAAACCTTGTATATGTGCCAAAAATAAGAACATTACTAACGATGGCATAGTTGATGCAAAAGTTGTGATAAATTCTCCACCAAAAGTGAATACACAACAACAAAACAAAAGACCGCCAAATGATAATAAACTATCAACAAAACAAATCCCCAAGAGGGCCACCACCTAGGAAAAACAATTACCCACAATGATGTAGCTTATCGAAATGGTATTACAAGATATTGTGTATCCTTGGGTTTTACCTATTCTAATGATCGAAAACAACTAACACAAAGAGATAAGATGAAAGAAGATTGCAAATGATTATACCTTCTCTTTGTAGCTGAAATTCCTTGGTTGACCCTTGATTTTGAGTACTTGTGTGCTCCTTGGATGGCTATTGATATGAAAAAATGCAAGATTGACTATATGATGGGATGCAAATACAAATGACAAAAATGGCTTTCCTAAGCAAGAGGAAATGCTTATGAGTTGAGTGTTCAAAATGGCAGCATACAGGTGCAAAATGACTAAGTGTAGAAAATTCCTTAAAGGAGGGGGTATTTATAGAGAAATTTGAATTCTTTAGAGAATTCAATGGTTGAGATTGAGCCACCAAGGTCAAGATGTAGAGCTATGGTGAGTTGAGGACCCACAAGCCCTCACATTTTGACATGTGGAATGTGAGATGGCCTAGGATAAGATGATGTGGAAGTGAGGTGGAAGAGAGGTACATGATGTGGAGGAAGGATAAGTACCTTGGGGGTGAGAAGATTTCCTCAAAAATGAACTTCTTGTCCCCAAGTGAAGATGAAAGTGACATTTGAGGAATTTTGGAATTCCTCAAAAATCTCCATGGGAAAAGAGAATATGGTTGGAGAAATAAATGTGAATTAAAAATTCACAAGCTTGGGAGAATCTAATGGATAAGAGAGGGTCTCCAAAATGGTGGGAGTTGGTCGCATGTGGATAAGGTGACAAGTCCAATGTTCTAGAAGTATTTGAAGGATAAAATGTGAATTAAAAATTTACATGGGGAAGAGGAGGACCTAAGATGAATAAATGTGAATTAAAAATTCACATGGGAAAGAGGGTCAATGCCAAGAAAGCTAAATAGAAAGGTTGACTAAAAAATGATGCTAAATGTGGCTAATGACCTTAATTAAGGTTGTACAAACACATAATTAGGATAATTAATGGAAGATTAGAAGCAAGTGGAAAATATAGGAGGATGTGACATTAATCCTTGATTAAGAGAATGCACATCCTAATAATGAATTAATTAAGTTAATCTAGATTAGAGAGGGATTATGGAGGATGTGACAAGGAGAGAGAAAAATGAAAAATTTTAAATTGATTTTAATTCAAAAAGGTTAAATGACTAAATTAAATAAATTGATGTATTTATTTAATTCAGAGAGGGAAAACATGGAAGGTAAAGCATTTAATTGTTAAATTAAATACTTTAAGGACCTTAGATAGAAAGTGTAATATTAATTAAATAAATTAATATTGATGGAATGGATGAATAAGGAGGTGAATTTGATCGTATGGGAGCGATCGAATTTGGATGTCTATATTTCCCCCTCTTCAAAATACTATTAAAATAATAGTGTTTCGAAGAAAAAAAAATGCAAATGGTGAAGGAATTGATGGGGCTTGATGCTCCATCATGAAAGAGGTTGAATGAGCTACCCAAGTGGAGGGAAAAAGGAGGGAGATGCCCTAGTGACTGCCACAAAGGGATGGTGGAAAAATGGGGAAGAGGAGGACCTAGAATGAATAAATGTGAATTAAAAATTCACATGGGAAAGAGGGTCAATCCCAAGAAAGGTAAATGGAAAGGTTGACTAAAAAAGGATGCTAAATGTGGCTAATGACCTTAATTAAGCTTGTGCAAACACATAATTAGGATAATTAATGGAAGATTAGAAGCAAGTGGAAAATGTAGGAGGATGTGACATTAATCCTTGATTAAGAGGTTGCACATCCTAATCATGAATTAATTAAATTAATCAAGATTAAAGAGGGATTATGGAGGATGTGACAAGGAGAGAGAAAAATAAAGAATTTTAAATTGATTTTAATTCAAAAAGGTTAAATGACTAAATTAAATAATTTGATGTATTTATTTAATTTAGAGAGGAAAAAGGTGTAAGGTAAAGAATTTAATTGTTAAATTAAATACTTTAAGGACCTTAGGAAAAAAGTGTAATATTAATTAAATAAATTAATATTGATGGAATGAATGAATAAGGAGGTGAATTTTATTGTATGGGAGTGATCAAATTTGGATGTCTACATTTTTCCCCTCTTCGAAATACTATTAGAATAGTAGTGTTTCGAAGAAAAATAAAATGTAGATGGTGAAGGAAGTGATGGGGTTTGATTCCCCAACATGAAAGAGGTTGAATGAGCTACCCAATTGGAGGGAAAAATGAGGGAGATGCCCCAGTGACTACCACGAAGGGATGGTGGAATAATGTTAGGGTATGCCCCCTCGAGAGGGTGGTTGGGGAAGAAAAGGGGCCCCAAGTGACTTATCGATAGGAAGAAATGGAAGGTCCATTGGATAGAGCTCAAAAAATTGTGCAACTTTGGTTTTTGAACAGAGTTGATCAGACGCACAGTTTGTAAATGGTGGCCCTGGGAAGCTAGGAAATTAGTTGGGAAAAAAAAGTTAAATAAAAGGTAAAAAATACCTTTTATTTTAAAAGGATAAAAAGAGGGGTTAAAAGGTAATTTTTTAAAAATTACCTCATCTCATTTTTACTGTAGCAGTTGAGAGAAGAGGAGAGGAAGAAAGCAAGGAGTGATGATGTTGACAGATAATGAGACTGAGATCATCCACCAGGCAGATGAGCTGCAGAGATTCTACAAGTACGTAATGCCCTGCCAGGTTAACAACAAAAACTCTCTATGTGTGTTCAAATTATTTTTAATAGGTTTTTGAATAATTTTTTAAAATTTGAAGACATGGGTTTTGTTCATGGGGTGGGACGAAAAAATGGGTATGAGTCAGTTTTTGAAAAAAACAAAAATTTAGTAGTTTTAGAGGGGGAACAGGAGGGCGACACGGGTGTGGCTGCCTTGTGTCAAGGTGGTTCCACCCTAGGTTGGGGCATAGCTGCCCTATGCTAGGGCATGGCCACCCCTCCCTTTGGGACAAAGCCTCCCCGCCCTTCAGGGTGCAGCTGCCCCAGGTTGGGGTGTGTCCACCCTAGCTGAGGGTGGGGCCACCCCAGCTTGCGGGGCTTAGCCACTCTAGGATGGGGTGGGGCTGTCCCAACCTGTGGGGTGTGGATACCTTGGCCAGGGGCAAGGCCTCCCCGGGCTAGGGCATGCACACCTTGGGGGGTGGGGTGTGTCCGCCCTGGCCTGCAGGGCGCAACCACCCCGGGCTGGGGCAGGTTTGCCCCAAGGGTGGGGTGTGTCCGTCTCAGCCTGTGGGGTGTAGTTGCCTTGTGTTGGGGCAGGTCTACCCTGGTCAAGGGTGGGGCTGACTTGGTTGAGGGTGGGGCCACCCCAGGCTAGGGTGCGTCCACCCCGGCTTGCGTGGCATAGATGCCCCAGACTGGGGTGGGACCGCCCCAAGAGGTAGTGTGGGTCCACCCTACTATAGGGCGAATCTACCCCAACAAGGAAGGAAGGGGGAGGGAAAAAAGAAAAGAAAATAAGAAAAAAAGGGGGCGAAAAAAAAAGGATTATCCGGAGGCTGGGAATAAAATGAGCTAACAACAGGATGAATTTGTGTCTAGAGTTTGGACCAAGTACAAACTTATGAGTGTCATTTAGATGTATTAGTAGTGACGACTGCATCAATGACCATTTTAGATCACACAACATTAGAGCATGCGGGGTTATTGCATTTTTTGTAGTTTTTTACACTGAGAGCTCATTGAATGATGTTGACGGCATTGATAAAGAGATGGAGTTCGGCGACATTGAATTTTCATCTCCCTATAGGGTAGATTACAATGACCGTAGAGGATATATGGCACATCCTGTGGTTTCCTATAGCAGGGCAATTAGTGACTGAGGTGGAGTCAAGGGGGGTGGAGCTAGATGAGACCATCTTGGTGTTGTTTGGATGTGATGATCTACCCATTCAGAAGGGGTAATTGGATTTAGATAGATGTTTGTCACTGAGGATGCCAGCCCTACCATTGTACCTATGTGAATTGGTTAGTGGGATACTATTTCTAGACTGGGGCAGGTGCTCTTGCAATCTAAGATACATGGAGGTGATTCAACACATTGTCGAGTGGCGAGACAAATAGTTTTCATGGGGATCATGTGTATTAGCTCATTTATACAGGGATATGCATGGGATCTATTACCGGAGGTCTGTGAGTTTGGCACACATGACCTTATTATAGATTTGGGCATGGGAGCACATTATGGTGACGAGTCTAATAGTGGTGAGGAGAGGGATAGTGGATGATAGAGATCCACTTGCGTGGGAGTACGAGGAGGCTAGAGGTTGGCTATTGTGATATGAGATGCAAGGTGATATGGATGGGTGGAGGAGAGTCTTGGATGATTTGCAGGTGGCAGACATAGAGTGGTAGCCATATATGTATCAACAGTTTAGGGGATGGGATGACCAAGAGAGACATTAGGGATACTTTATGAGTAGATGTTTTTTGATTGGGTTTCTACCACGCATAGTAGAGGTGCATCGACCAGACATAGTGGTGAGGCAGTTTGGGTTGAGACAGGATATTCTGATAGCGCGTACCATGTTTCATCATTACAATAGAGAGGTTCCATGGGGAGGCGTCATTTCACCTAGAGAAGCTAGGGAGGTGTGGATGATAGTAGGATGGGAGCCCTACCCAGAGAGGGTTAGACAAGATTGGTAGCCAGGGGTGATAGGTCAATATCTGGGGTGGTTCTGGAATATGTGATGGGAGAGGATTACTCCTATGGAGCCCATTATCAGGGTGTTGGGTTTTAGTCCAGAGGACAAGCAAAGAATACAAGTGGAGATGAGGGTGAGAGTTTAGTAGAGGAGGGGGCCTATGAGAGAGGTAGGTCACAGAGGATAGGAGGGGTGGACTAGGAGGAGGTTGGACACGTAGCTACAAATTAGTTGGTTAGGGAAATGAGGAGGAGATAGTGTAGGAGAGGCCAGAAGGAGAGGGATGATCAACAACATAGGGAGGCCAAGATTGAGGTGAGGGAGGAGAGAGTTGAGCCAGAGAGGGAACAATGATAGGACAATGAAGGAGAGCATAGGGGAGGAGCCAACCACGGAGATCCCATGGGGAGAGCATGGTTGAGGAGGTGGAGGATGTGGAGGTGTTGGGAGCGAGGGAGGCACTAGAGGAGGAGAGGAGACCCTTAGGATGATAGTTCATGGTGGAGAGGCATGGTCAGCCACAAAGTGTTTGGGTCTGCCCCGTTGTAGGGGACCGCAAAACTTAGCAGGAGTAGGAATATAGGGGGGACGATGATGCTAAGGAGATAGATGGAGATGTTCTAGATATGGATGTTTTGGATGCAGAGCCATTGGTGGTGGTTCCTTATGTGGCCCCAAAGGATCCCACTATATAGCTGAGAGGTACCAAGGCAAGGCTTCAAATTATGGAGTAGAGAGTGAGAGCACTCAAGGCTGAGCTAGTGAGAGTATAGGCAGAGAGTTAGAGGGATTATGAGGCCATTATTCTTCACCTATATTCAGAGATGGGGATAGTGGAGAGGGAGAGGGATAGCTTGTAGGTAGACATATATGGAGTGTGGGATGAGTTGGCTAGTGTGAGCTAGGACTATGATAGGCTACAGGTAGAGGTCATCATATTACAGGCTAGGGGGGAGCTAGAGGGGATGACAAATCAGGGGTTAGTAGGCATTGGGAAATAAATAGATGATCTTTGGCTAGAGTGAGATGAGCTATGTGATAGAGTGCATTGTTTAGAAGAGATAGTCAGAGATATGGGGTTGATACAAGAGAGGGAGGGTGAGGCGAGGGAGCAGACACATATTATGCAGGTAGAGATAGATGTTGCCTAGGCGTAGATGCAGGCTATGGAGGCAGAGAGGGATGTGGTGCAGGTGCAAGTTCAGGTTTTGTAGAGTGAGAGAGAGTTGATAGAGGAAAAAGTACAATATCTACAGAGGATGAGAGAGGAGGTAGTGTCAGAGGTATTAACTCTCTTGTGAGAGTGAGATTCTGCAAAGTTGAGATTGTAGGCTTTGCAGCAAGACAAAGATGTAGCAGTGGCTCGCACACAGGCTACCTAGAGGGAGAGGGATGCAATAGAGGTACAAATGTAGATGCTATAGGTAGAGAGGGATGTCGTAGTGGCTTATACACATGTAGCATAGAGGGAGAAGGATGTGGCAGAGGTATAGAAGTAGATGCTATAGGTAGAGAGGGATGCCATAGTGGCTCAGGCGTAGGTAGTACAAAGTGAGGGTGGTATGCCAGGAGAAGATATACAAGTATTGTGGAGGGAGAGATATACAGCAATGACACGAGCAGTGGAAATGGAGGTGATGAGGGATCAAATATAGGTAGAGCTGGCACAACGATGATTATCTTAGGAGGCATGGGAGCAAGAGAGGAGATCCATTACCAAGGACTGAGACAGGTATCGTCAGGAGTAGAATTCTGCTTGGGTTAAGGTTGCTAAGTGAGAGGAGAATATGAGAGAGGTAGGATTTTGGATGGCTACATATCAACATGCAGTTCCTGATCTAGCACAAAAGACATTCCGTTACATTCGACAGACACCTCAAATGCCAGCACGATCTCAGTCACTAGTGATACGGACCCAAGGTTTTAGTGAGTTACTGAGGGTTTCTCCAGGTAGGGGGACAGTACCTGATTCTCTTCAGAGATAAGATGTGTGAAGTTCATTCAGCAGGTGACAGGTTACCAGGTTTTTGATCGGTACAGGGTAGATGGAGAGTATAGAGTTGCATTTTTTATTTATAGGACCTTGTACTGGTATTTTTATTTGATGATTTTGTATACAATGGTCATAGATTTCAAGATGACATCGATGACATTATTATGAGGTTAGTCATGTGATAGTCATGATAGTCATGATTATGAGATGTACTTTGGACTTTTGGCATATTTATATATGATATATGATAACCCTTATTGACACCATGTTCATGTGTTCGATGAGTGATCATGATTATGCATTTGTGGACTATAGATGATTTTATTGATGCATATGTGGATGCTTATATGATGATATGATGTATGCATATGTTTATGATGGCTTATGTGGATTCTTCTATGAATGTTTTATACATGCAGGATGTGATGTATTATGACTCTAACACTTTGTGATGTAGGTGGCGATGTATGTATGTATAGACCTAGTTATGCATGGATACTTAACATAATGATGAAAATATATGGATCCAAAGTGTAATTAATTTATGGTAAAACAATAGTAAGATAACTGTCAATAAGGACATACATGATAATGGAAGATGGGTGTGGGATTAGTGTGAATTTGCACCTGTCACAAACCTTTTAGTATCTTGAGAAGAATAGGGGATAGAGGGGGAAGTATTTGCACAACCAAAATCATAGGGTGAATGCAATGTAGTAGTCATGATCATGAAATGCAATCCTAATACAATTTTCTATCTTCAGAGCACTGATTTTTGCTATAGCATAAGACACCTAGTGCTGGGGTGTAGAAAACCAAGGCAAGTGAGCATCAAATGCATGAAACAAATACACAGAAAAGAAGGTTATCCCAACACCCCAAAGTGTCAAAGACTTTGCTTGGGGTAGGTATTGGGATAACCATAGGCACAAAGGGATGCCCCAATGTAACACAAGATCACAAGGATCTTGGTGGGTACTAGATGGGACAACCCAACAGACAACAACAATAAAAGATCAAGATACGCCCCTATGTGAATTAGTCAAAACACACCATAATATGATAGATTATGGCAACCTTAACTAATGGTAATAGGGAGCTCAAATGATAAACAAAAACCAAAAGTATCAAAATATTGCAATCAATTTCAAAATATCCTTTGCCATAGGATCAAGGGGGTGGATGGGGTTGATGAGGTCTGTTAGGAAAGATGCATCCTATTGAGACCGATGATGGATACTAAACTAAAAGATCGATATGAAGTGGGATACTCAGAGCTTATTAGATCTACTAATACTAGTGGATCTCATTTGTTAAGACTTAGCTAGGTAAGGGCATAACTTGATGACACGACACAAGGGAGATAAGATACGAGATGCCCTATAGACCTAGGGGCTCGGGGGCTGATCATATATTAGCCTTGCCTATGTGAAAGTGTAGAGACCTCGTAGTTCTTGAAAAGACCATGGATAAAGTAGAAAGAAGACAATGGTGACTAATGATGAATGACACAAGACATGACACACAAATGCCCTGGGGGAGGATCAAATGATCAACCTTGCCTATGTGAAAGTGTAGGGGCAATGTAGTTTAGAAAAGATGAATGATAAATGACCATAGATAAAAGTGAAAAGGGATTGATGGAGACAAATGATGAAGGACCAAAAAGGGTTGTCCAAAAGGCCCTAGGGGAAGATCAAATGACCAGCCTTGTCTAGTTGAAAGCACAGGGGAAATGTAGTTTGACTAAAACAAAAGGACCATTAGAACAAGATGGAACCTAGGTGAGACCGACACAATAGATGATCCTAGATGGTGACAAAGACTAACAGATAGAAAAAATGATGACAAAAGCTTAGACTAGGATAGAAAGCTGAGGATGACAGATAGCATATAATTGTCCAATGCTTAATTAGAAGATACCAAGCGGCCAAAGATGGAATGGGAGAGGATGTCAAGATAGGATGGATGGAGTCATAAAGTAATTAGGACGCAAGGTAGATAATGATTGAGCCCTCTACGGATGATGCTTGTTACCAGGTTTTCACCACCCATACCTATCTAAGGCGCCATGAAAGGTGGTTTTCACCATAGGATGAATTTATTTCTCTTTACTATTTTGGATTTTTTATTTTTTATTTTATTTTATTTATTTTTACAAGTAGGGTTACCAAGTGGACTTAGGCATAAAAAATCTTCAGATGCATGATATTGATAGGCTCTTCTAGGCATTCTCCTTCAAGGGTAGCAAGTATGTACACCCCAAATCCATATTTAGCAATTATAATATAAAGACCCAGCTAGTTTGCTTCAAACTTGCTTTTCTTATCACAGTCCTACTGAGTATGCCGGTTCTCTTTAAGGAAGAGATCACTAATCTGGAACTGTCAAGGATGAAACTTCTTATTGTAGTTACACTTGAGGTAGTTTTGGTAAGCTTTTAGATGATCATAAGCTTTGATTCATCTTTCATCAAGTAACTCCAGTTATGCAAGCCATGCGACATGAGCATCCTCCTCACTGATAAGATTCTTTAAAGAAATCCTTAGTGATGGGAGCTTAACTTCAATTGGCAAGATAGCTTCAACACCATACACTAAAGAATAGGGAGTGGTTCCTGTAGGGGTACAGATCGAGGTGTGATACACTCAAAGAGTAGGATGAATATGGAGGTGCCAATCTCATCTAGTGTTATTGACAACCTTTTTGAGGATGTAGATAAGGGTCTTGTTGGTTGCTTCTGCCTGACCATTACCCTGGGGGTAATAAGGTGTTGACCAATGATTCTGGATATGAAAGGTGTCATAGAGATGTTTCATGGCCTAGTTTTTAAAAGGTTTTCCATTATTGGAGAGGATAGTGGATGGAATACCATATCTACAAATAATATGGTAAAGGATAAATTTTGAAATCTGAGTATCGATGATTTGTGAGAGTGGAATTACTTCCACCCATTTGGTGAAGTACTCAGTGGTAGTAATTATGAATGTATGGCCATCAGAAGATGCTGGGTAAGTCTTTCCAATCAATTCAAAACCCCATTGAGAGAAGGGCCATAGCACTAGGAGGGGCTATAGGTCCTGTGTTGGAGCATGAATCAAATCTGCATGTTGCTGGCAGAGAAGGCATTTCTTCATGAATTCACAAGCATCATGCTCTAATGTAGGCCAATAATATACAGCTCAAAGAATCCTTTTGGCCAAAGCCATACCATTTGAATGGGCCCTACAAACATCACTATGTACCTCCGTTAGTGCAGTATGGGCTTCAGTTTCATTCAGACATCTAAGGAGGGTTCCATCATACCCATGATGATAAAGTGTATCACTGACGATAATGTATTGGGTTGAACATTGAATAAAAGATTTTCGTTGGTTTTGTGTAAAGGTCTGGGGGTAAGACTTTATCATGCAAATAAGTATATATGTCTTGGTACCATGGGGAAGTAGGACTTACAGTGTCACACACCATGCCAATCTCAGGGATATCATATGTTGGGATTAAAATTTGTTCCACAAGGAACTTGCATTCTATTCAATCTTTAGGCATGTCAATCAGGGAGCCAATAGTAGCCATTGCATCAACTGCTTTGTTCTGTACCCTAGGAATTTGGTCAAATTGTGTGAAGTTGCAATTTTTCTTGAAGTTATCCACCATGCATTTATAGGGTAACAACTTATCATATTTTGTTAGGAATTCATCATTAACTTGCTTAATGACCAACAATTAATCTCAAAAGACTCTCAAGTGAGTTATGTGCCACTACTTTGCAATTCAGAGTCCTGTGAGGAGGGCTTTGTACTCAGCTATGTTGTTGGTGCAAGGCAATGCAAACCTGAATGATTTTGGGATGTAGTCACCTTGAGGGGTAACAAATATAATTCCTACTCCTGATCCATTATCAGTATATATGAGCCATCAAAATACAATTTCCAAGTAGGTGCTTCTATTACTGTGAAAAATTATTCATCTAGAAATTCAATGACTAGAGGGTAAGCATCCACTAGGGGTGCCTTGGCCAATTGATTAGTTATGATTTGTCCCTTTATGGCTTTGTGATCCATGTACTCTATGTTAAATTCACTTAGGAGCATAACCCACTTAGCCATGCAACTAGTTAAAGTGGTTCTAGATAATAGATAATTTAGTGGATCAAATTTTTCTATTAATTTGACTGGATGGCTTAGCATGTAATGTTATATTTTTTGTGTACTGAAGACCACTACAAGGCAGGATTTCTCCATGGGTGAATAGTTTAATTCATAGCCGACTAGTGTCTGACTAATGTAGTAGATTTCTCTTTCTTTTGAGGACTCATCATGTTGTGCCAATAATGTCCCCAGCGTGAATGAAGTGGCAGAGATGTAAAGCAGGAGGTGTTTCCCTGAAATCAGTGGCATTAAGATAGGTGGATGAGCCAAGTATTCCTTGGTCTTATTGAAACCTATCTGACACTGTTGGTTCCATCTAAAGGTGGAGTCTTTTTTTAGAAGATGGGTGAATGACTGACACTTGTCTACAAGTTGGGCTATGATCTAGTGGATGGATTGTATCTTTCCTTGGAGACTTCTTAATTGTTTCAGATTGCGTGGGGATAGCATATCAAAAATAGATTTCACCTTGGCGGGATCAACCTCAATGCCTCTTTGAGAGACTATGAAACCCAAAAATTTCCCTGATGTAACACCAAAGACACACCTTTTTGGATTTAGTCATAACTTATAATGTTCTGACTGCTCGAAGATCTTTTTTAGGATGGCAAGGTGCTCTACTCTAGTTTTGGATTTTCCTAGCAAGTATTCAACATAATCATCCATGATAATATGGATAAGGTCATGGAAAATTACAGTCATTGCCCTCTAATATGTTGCGACTGCATTGTTAAGACCAAATGGCATAACATTGTAGCAAAAAGTACCCCAAGGTGTTGTAAAAGAAATCTTATGTTGGCCTTCAGGTGCAATTCGGATCTAATTGTAACCAAAGAAACCATCCATAAGGGATAACATCTCATGTCCTGTAGTAAGGTCAATCAACATGTCAATATTGGGTAGCGGGAAGTCATCTTTTAGATAGGCTTTGTTAAGATCCTGGAAGTCTATGAAAATCCAAATGTCTCCATTCAATTTTGCAATAGGCACTATGTTGGAGATCCAATCAGAGTAGTCAATGGGTCTAATAAAACTAGCATCCAATAGTTTTTCCAATTCCTTCTTGAATAATAATGCTACCTATGGATGCATTTTTTAGAGCTTTTGCTTGACAGGCTTGGCATCTGGGCGAACATCCAGATGATGAACTACTAAATCAGGTTCTAAGCCTAGCATGTATGAGTATGACTAGGAAAAGTTAATGATACCATCTTGGAATATCTAAAAAATGACTAAATATTTGTGCTCTGATAGTGATTTGGCTACATAGGTGATCTTAGGGTTTTTAGTAGTACCTAGGTTTACTTCTTGAGTTTCTTCAATTAGGATGGATGACCATGTGGATAATTGAGTTCCCACAAGGGGAAGATGAGTGTCTCCATCCTCCAGTGCCTCTTCAAGGTTTTCAATGTCGGATGCATCATTTATTTTTACTTTTTCTAGGTCAAGAAGTGCCTTGGGGAGGTTTTCACTATATGACCATTTTTTTTAAAATTTTTTTTTTTGCGACTGGATTGTTCATCCTCCCCCAATCCCATGAGGTTTACATATGTATCTAGGGAGACATTTATAGGTGTGCTATCACATAGGTCCCAATCAATAAGTTTAGGATGGTGAAGAGAAAAGTTGATGGTAAAGATGGATTAATAGTCAAACATGGATGATAGATTTGTGTGATCGACATCATCATACACATGTATGATGGATTCCTCGTCAGGTATGTCTTCCAAGGGACCATCATCCATAGTAACACGATTGGCAATATTTGATGATGTTGTAGGGCCTTTCTAGTTTTTTTCATATTCGAGGCCTATATTCCATGGAAGCTTTGATACATCAATAGGTTGCAATCATCCTTGTTCTTCCTTATCTAGGCCCCTGCCTTGGTAGTTATGCTTTTCCATGAACTTAGTTGACCAGGGGTATACTTCTTGAAAGTATTCCTTTAGAGGAGGATCTAGTTGGGGTTCTTCATGGTATACCCACTGACTGATACCCTCTTTTAGTGCATCTATATTCAAACTAGGAGACCAAAAAGTGGTAGTGGGGATGTTTTTAGCATTGAAGGTGATTGTTTTATCTTCTTTTGGTGTAGACTATGAAGGTTGGCCATACGTGTGTGGTGATGGTGGCATGGTTTCCACATTTAGAGTTTTATGCATTTCATATTCACCACATCCCCAGTTAATGATTTGGACTTTAGTAATGGAAGGATTGGTGGCAGGAGATGGCATGGTTGTCGTGGTGGATGATAGATTGATATATGATGACTGAGATGCCCCCATCTCGACCCTAGGACAATAATGTAAATGTGGAAATGATGCTTCTAGAGCACAATAGTATTCAAATGGTTGTGGGTTAGCATAAATGGTGATCTCTTGTCCATTAACCAGGAACTTTAGGCATTGATGGTATGTGGAGGGGAAGGCTTGCGTGGCATGGAACCATGGGTGGCTAAGGAGGAGATTATATGGTAAGTACAGATCAAGGACATAACAAGTAGTGTACTGAACTACAAGTCCAACTTGGATAGGAAGACTAATAATCCCTTTAGAATTTCTTTCCACATTATCATAAGCCTTGATCATGATGATTTGATTACTCAAATCTATGTGAGTATACACTACCTATTTTATGAAATTCAAAGTACATAGATTGAGGGCAGAGCCATTATCTACTAAGACCCTTTTTATTTTATGAGGGGCAACCAAGAATTTGATGTGTAAGGGATGGTTGTGATTGGCATCAATATTTGGCATGCCATTTTGGCTGAAGTGTAACTGGTAAGATAAAGCCAAGTGTCCTACTAAAGCTTGGAACCATGTGGGATTGATGTTGTTAGGTACGTGAGTTTCTTGTAAAGCTCTGTTGAGTATTTCCTAATGCATAGGAGAAGACTTAAGCAAATCCAAAATTAAGATATGAGCTAGGGTGTTTCCTAGGTGGTCAAGAATGTTATACTGAGAGTAAATACATGATTTTATTGGCTGGATGTGTAGGTTACAGGGATAGTAATGTGGGCCTATCAGGTAGCAACAACACATTGGGGATCTTTAGCCTTAACATGTATCATAAACACATGAGGTTCTACCTGTTCAACGTAATGGACAATGCCATCATAATTGAGGGGTACATTTTTATAGCTTATATTATTTTTGTTGTTGTCTTGGTGATTGTTTTTGGAGGTTCTTGCGCCTTGATTATGGTTAGGGATGGCATTTTGGTATATCTATAATTGAGCATTGGATGATAAAGCTTAAGTGCTTTCAAATTTGATATCTCCTCGATTGATAAGATCTTGGAAATAGTTTTTGAGACCTTGACATTTATTCAAAGTGTTCCTTTTTATCTTATGGAATTCACAATATTCATTCTCCCTAAACCAGGAAGGTTTAGGCTTGTAATTATCAAGTGGTTTGGTGACAGGGTACCTGATTGGATAGTTGACCTATAACAACTTATTGAAGATGACACTCAAGGGTTCTCCTAATTGAGTATACTGGCATTTTCCATTCCCTTGAATTTTCTAGTTAGACTATTGAGGAGGATGAGATGCCCCCTGTTAGAACTGTAAAATTTTGAAATTTTTACAGTCTATTGCATTCAAGAGTTCCAGCATTGAGTCCTCATCATAAGCATAAAATTCCCTCTTTGTATTGTCTTGCCTATTTTCTATCATGTGACCCATTTGAATCCATCAATTCCTTCATTTTTCATTAAAAGACTCAAATCGACAAGACATAGTAAAAGTCTCCCCGACCTGATTTTTCACTAATGTATGTTTGTTGTAGACTTTTGATAGGACAATTTTCTTGTTTTGGCGACAAAAGGAGTCATTTCGGCAAAGGGGAGTCATTGTCAGAGTGAAGTCATAGCGAATACATTTTGTTTCACTGACTGGTGCATGTGGAAGTATATCGGTCAAGCTAAAGGTATTCGGGAGAATGTCTTGGCGAAGTATTTTTCTTACCGACAGGAATATGAGAAACTCTATTGGCAAAGGATTGAAGCATCAATATAGTGTCACGACGAGATGGTTTGTGTCTTTCCGACCGGTAAATGAGGGTGCCTATCAGTGTAAATTTTTTGCATCGGTGTAATGTTATGGCGAAGTCTATATTGTCTTACTGGTTGGCTCGCATTGTTTCTTTTTGGCCAACCCAAGGTGATGTCGGGGAATGTCTTACCTACTAGGTGAGCAAGGGTTGTTTCGGTCAGAAAAAATGGTATCGATATATGGTCATGGTGAACTTTTATGGTCTCACCGAACAACATGTGGGGGTTGCTTTGTCGACATAAAATTTGTGATGTCTTGCCGAATGACATATGGTTTTTATTTTAGCTAAGTTAAAGGTTTTCGGCAGAATGTCTTGGCGAGTGTTTTCAGTCTTGCCGATAAAGTTGAATGTGTGGCTTTCGGTGGGAGTTTGCTCGTGTCTCAGTGATTCAGGGTGGATGAAGGAGTATCTCAGGGAAACATAAAACTATCTACATAACATCTCCTTGACTTTGAAAGTCACAGCGAAGTGGGTGAAATGAAGATTGCATCGGCAAGAGTACAAATTTGTCTTGGTGACCCAAGGTAAATGAAGACTTTCGGTGAAACAGGATGAAGTCTGCGAGAGGTCTCCCTAACATTTGCAGGTTACGGTGAAGAGCATAAAGATAAAGGATTTTGGTCGGTGTAAGAACATTAATGTCTCAGCGACTGGAAAATGCTTTGAAGAATACATATCGGTATGGCACCATGAAGTCTATGTGACATCTCCTCGACTTGGAATTGTCATAGCGACATGAAAAATAGAAGCGGGAGTCATCAAGTTGATTCTAGGTGTCGGTAAGACCATAGAGTGTCTTGGTGAATGGTGAAATAAGTGTTGAAAAGGGATTTTGCCCTAGATTTGAAATTTTCTCATTGATAGGACATTTGATGCGACAGTGCCAGTTTCAAAGGAGGCTTCATTCATGCTTCATTAATGGTGCGATGCGATAGTGAAGGGCCTCCCTATCATGTAGATTTGTTTGAACCTTATATGAAGTACACATATTTTTCAGTGTGTCAGGTGTTGGGAATGGATGCTCCAAAATTCATGTCAATAGTGCCAATGATTATTACAGCAGGTATCCAATATCATAACTCCAGGCCATTTGATTATGCTTCATATATTTCTAAGGAGCTTGATTCAAGATTGATGGCTATAAAGGGTGGAGCTTCTATTGTTCATCTCAGAAACTATTCATTGTTGATGCACTTAGTGCTATATTTCAGACATGAGCTAGGGGTATGGCCTCTAGAAATAAGAGTTTCTCAAATTGGTAAGGAGGGTGAAGCATTGCTTGTTCAGTTGTGGACTGCTATTTGGGACAGCAGGTTTGTTGGTTCTAGTTCCATTCATTTTGAAGAGAATTTTGTAAAGACATTATATAAATTGTATCATTATCCTTGTAACTATTCATTGACTGATGAGATCAAAAGATTCCTTCGACCGAAAGACTTCAATGGGCCAATTGATCATAACAGGGGAGATTGGTATTGTTTGGAGGGAGCTACAGTAATTAGAGTATATGGATTTGAAGATGCACCTCTCATTTTTCCAAGGACAGTTCCAAACAGGGTTGCATATTTGGAAATTGTCAGACAGATGGATTACTGTAGTGTGATGCATTTTAGTTCTTTTGGGAAGCATGCTTTTATGCCTAGGAATTTGTGTTTTGGTGATTTCACTGTGTTGGCTAAAGAGGGATATAATTCAATCCTTGACAGATTGTTGCATTATAATATGAAAAGAGGACCAACCAAGAAAAACTTTGACCTTGAAGGGTATATCAATTCAGCAAAGAAAGGATTAACTTTGGAGGGTATCAGCATGTACCCTATCCTTTTGATGATATGATCAGGAATCTCGATGAAGATGAAGCATAAATGGTAGTTGAAAGATATAACTGGGGGCTACAGGATATTGAGCTATTATCTTCTGGAGATGAGGAAACACCAAGAGCTAATGTGCCACAGGGAAAAATAGAAAAGGTATCCAGGATGAGGACTCAACAGTATGTCTGCCCAGCTAGAGAACAGAGTATTGAAAGTGGTGATGTTGATGCAAGGCACGTGGAGTACAGGTCATTTGTCTCTGATGATGAGTTTATACATTCCCCAGAGTTCAAGGCATTCTTGTACAAGTAGAAGGGGAAGGAAATAAGGGAGAATGTTGATGATGTTACTTTAGGAAATGAGGAACAATTGCTGGCTCAATTGAGAAAATGTGTGGATGATGAAATGATGGAGAGTGCTGGTGTCATGATCTTTCCTGGCCTTGATTTGAACTTTGCATTGGTCTTTGATAGTTTCTTGAAGGGCAGTAATGCTACACATAAGCTTGACAAGGAAAAGGTGACAGAAGTATATGCAAGATCCAAGTATAATACTGATGAGGGATCATTTATGATATGGGATTTGTACCTAAACCATAGGAAATCAGTGGTAATTGATATAGAGAAGGCATTTGGCCATGTTATGACTCTAAAAGCTAGAGAAGCTGATCCTGTAGCTACTGCAGATATTGGGGTAAACATTACAAAGTTGAATAAAGCACAAATTCAGCTATTGATAAAAGAAAGAGAAATATATAAAGAAGATAATGAAAATTTGCTCAGAGAAAATGATAGACTCAAAGACTTGGTTGGTGTTTCAATGGGGACAACCAAAATGATTACTCAAGGGGAAAGCTCTCAGGTGAAACACCACTGGGTAGGGTCAAGTGCTTATTCTCAGGGAATGCATGATGCAATTGTTGCAATTGTCAAGAAGAGGCAGGATCATTTGACATCTTGGTTGAATAAATTGTGGGGAAGATACTCTCATACTCTTGTTGCATTGAAGGAGCACACAAGGATGGATGGATGAATCATGGAGAAGTTTCATGAATTGGCTCAAAGTGATGAGGCTAGTAGTTCTGCACTTGAAGCTGCGAATCATATAATCAATCGCCATCGAAATTTCTATGATGAATTGCAAGGGGATGAACAAGGGTTAATTGTAGCTGCCAAGAAAACTGTGATCACATTCTCTGATGATAAAGGTGAATTGAAGGATGTTGTCAGATGGAAAAATGAATGTGAGTCAATACTGAATGAAATCATGAAGACAGCTTCTGTAGAGGATACAACATTGGAAGAAGTGAGCAAACAAAATGAGGAAATGGTCAAGATGGAAATCACGATTCAGAATGCTGTTGGAGATGCAGACACATATGAGCATCGAGATTATTTGGACCACCTCACTAAGACTCACTTATGGCTAAATAGAGCCTAAGTATTATGTATCTTTTGTTTTGTAATTGATATTTCCTATTTCTGAAAGGTTGTGTCCTTTCATATTCTCAATGTATAAATGTCCATTTTGAAAACAATATGCAGCGATAGGTAGAATAGGATAGAGAATAGAAAATACAGTGGAACACCATGTTTCACAGGGCTGAGACTCTGATGTATGTTTTGAAGCCATGGAGATATTAATGAAAGTCATCTGATTTGTTGGTGTATTCTGGTGTCAATTGTTGTGTTGTGCCAATTGAAAGAATTATTTAAGTTGTCTCTAAGATTGATGTTGCTTGGTTATCTAAATTAACATAACATATTTATGTCTGGTTTATCAGTATGTATTTACCGTATCTGTGTGATTGGTTGATAGGTTCTTTCAAGGAAGGATTAAATCCTTTTGATTAATCACAGTAATCAAGGAATTTCATTTAGATCAGTAAGAAGAACTTAATAATCACAATCTTGCATGTTTATACTAGTTATAAACAAAATATGCCAAACAATTTGAATGACCTCCAGAAAGAAGTCAGTTGTTTAAGATTTGATTTGACTCCGTATACTGTATAAGGCACTAGTCTCACTGTTTCCATCATTTAGTTTCATTCATACTTTTTACATCTGTTGATTGAGCATATTAGGGTTTAGTCATCATTTTAGTATACAATATATATCAAATTCATTTTATTTTGTCCATTCCAATTTGCCATCGTGGAAAAATCATGGCATGAAGAGAAGATTAATAGTCAAGTCTGCTTCATTTGTTATAGGTACACCCACCTAGGTCTAGTAGCACCTGGAGAGTAGAAGGTTTAATTGTTTCAAACCTTGTTCTGTTACCCTAAAACGTTGTGAAAGCTTGGCAACCTTTCGTGGTTCAAACTTGCGTTTTTGAGAGCTAGCACCCCCTATGGAACGGATATGGCATTAGGTATAGATGGTTGTTTCCTCTAGGATGTATTAGCCACCTGAACATGTTTAGTGTCAGTGACACCATCATTCACTACATTTTTGTTCTTGTTCCAAAAATGTGACTTATCGTTGGACGACCTTCTTTGTCACAATTGTGTATCTTGATGTGCCCTTTGGAAATAAGGGTACGTTCAAGGATGGGTCCTTTTTCCACTATTTCAACGAAAGTGGTAACATAGTGCAACCTAAAATTATGAGCCATGTCGGGATGTGAGTACTCCACAAAGAGGGTGACCATGTCTTTCTCTTTGAGATGGGTTTTCATTTGGCTTGCTAGTGCTCACCACCTTTCAAGGTAGCTAGCAAAGGTTTTTCCTGCACGTTGCTTCTCCTTAAGAAGGTCCAAAGTATCAATGTCTTTTTCCAAATTGAAGGATAAGTAAGAATTTTTTTTTCTTAAAGATCCACAAAGGATTTTATAGATCCTCATTCTAGACTCATGAACCATTCTAGGGAATTTCCTGTCATGCTCCATGGAAACAAACACATTAGGTAGTTGTCATTATGCATAACTTCCTGACACTGGGAGTAAAACTCTTGCAAGTGGGCCTTAGAATCCTTGTTTCCCTTGTATCTATCAAACTTTGGCATCTCAAAGTGCTTTGGGAAGGGAATTAGTGAGATGGATGGATTGAATGGATAGGGACAAATATCTTCAAATTTAAAGGATTGTTTACTAGTCCCCACTTGGAAATCTTTCAAAGAAGCTTTGATTTCCAACAGATATGTGTTGACTGGTGGCATAGGAGTCAAGACCAATGGGCTGGATGGATATGGGTGGTAGGATGATGAAGGATCCTATTGAGACAATGTTTGAAGGTTGGAATATGGATTTTGGTAGTGAGATGATGATATCCCTTGTTGGTATGTCGAGGGAGTTTTTTGGTATTGGGGTTGTTGTTGTGAGGTATAGTATGGATTTGTTTGATAAGAATGCACGACCGAATGTTGAGGAGCTTGAATGTGATAATGTGGATTGGTTTGTTGGTATTGAAGGTACTGATGTGACTATTGGGAGGCCACATAGGGTGGTTGTTGCTAGAATTGGTATTGTTTATGATAATAATAATACTAAGGAGGTTGTTGATGTGATGTCGATTGTTGCATGGACTGAGATGGGATGTTGTGTTGTGGTTGAACTTGTGGATGTAAAATGGATACGCGGAATAGGGATATGGTATAGGCAAGTGGTTAAGATGTATTTCCTTGCGATTGGTGTGGTGGTTGTTGTGAAGAAATCAAAGGATTATGCCAGGGTTGTTGTTGATGAGGCAGTTGAGATAATGTAGAGGTGTTCTGCAAAGGAGGTTGTTGGGTACCAACAGGAACATTTGGTTGGGATGTACCTAGTGGAGGTAATTGAGGTGGTAGGTTAGATTGGGGAGGTTGTTGAGATGTGTACGGAGGTGATGGTAGATTTGTGGCCTTTGGAGGTGGAGGTAATGTGGTAAAATGGTTGCCCCTAGTGTTGACTAGAGGTTGAATCGAAAGGGGTGGTGTTCTTATCATTATTGGAAAAGGTTGTGGAACATTTTGTGGCATGTCGTAGGTGAAAGGATTATTGGGATCAAATACTTGAGGAGCCCCTATGACTGAGATTGTGGGATGTGGGGGATGGTTAACATGATAAATAATGGCATTTCCAAATTCAGGTTGATGCCAACCCTCTACTGGAGGAACATTGGGGATGCATGAACTATATGGTATGTGTTGTGAACCTTGGGGTATGTTAGGTGTGGAACTACTATATTTGGATAATTCGACACCTAGTGGAGGGTTGACATCTTTTTCAATTAGGTGGGCCAAGATTTCTTCCACATGTTTTTCAAATAGGCGGACTGTCATTTGCACATTGGCGAGATTACTGAAATGCTCCTCAAATGTGAGTTCGAGTTGATTAACCATACTCTCTTCACCATCTAGCGAGTTGTTCTAATTTTTGGTGTTGGAGTGTGATCAAGTGTCATTATGAGGGTCTTCAGGGATGTTCATTCCATTGTTAGGATCTTGAGAGACATTTGTACCATTAGTAGGATTTGCACTGTTATTAGGATCTTGAGACATGTTAACTTGGGAATTTTGAACTTGTTATTGTGCCATTTGCTTCTTGGCTTGTGACCTAGTTTGAACAGGCATGAAAATGTGTTATGGGAGGATTACAAAAATGTCCCCGATGAACAATTTGATTTGATGAAGATTGATCGATTGGATAAAAGGCACATGTAGAATTAATTGGACTTTGATTGGATGATTGGATAATATTGAATTCAACTATTTTGGATTTTGATTGAATGAAATTAGATTTTGATTGGTTAAGATTGGATTTTGATAGGATGAGATTGGATTTTGATGAAATCAAATTTTGATTGGAGGATGTTAGACTTTTGATTGTATGGGATTGTTGAGATATATTGGATTGGACAATTGATTGAATGGATGTGATTGGATCGATTAGATGATTGAATAAGTTTGATTGATTTGATTACATGATTAGTTGAGTGGATATGTGTGATTGGATTGAGGTTAAATGATAGAAGATGTAAGGGATCCTAAACCTAGTTAGAAAATCACCCTTAGTGACCTATGGCGTTGATCAATCAGATTGATGGAAAAAGTGGATGATCATGGCACTGAATCCACCTCATGATAGAAATGGATTGATTTGGGTTGAGGATGATAACTTACGACACCAAATTCACCTCAAGATGGAAGTGAATTGATTTGGGTCAAAGTTGATGATTGATATGAAGGATAATGATCAAACTCAAGCACTAAGGTCAATTTAGATAGTAATTTTTATCACAAGGTTTAGGTGGTTTGATGATGAGTGGTGTTTATATGATACAAATTAGGTGATACAAATGGCAAGATTTTGGGTGAAACAAGTTCACTAGGTGATGATGTGGGATTCCCAAATGAGTTATTAGGAATTCAGAATGAGGGGGCATATTGGGAAAATAAATGTATCGAGGCTTGAAATGACTAAATGGGGTTTTGGGATAGCTAAATGGAGGTTTGGAATGGATAAATGGAGGTTTAGAATGATTAAATAGAGGTTTGGAGTGATTAAATGGAGGTTTGGGATGGCTAAATAGAGGTTTGGAGGCTTGACGAAACTAAACGGGGCAAGTTTTCCCTTTTGCAGTGGGTTGCAGGGTCGTGACTACTTTTCTGTGATAAACAGGAGGGCATGACTACCTTTCTACAGTAAACATGAGGGTGTGACTGCCTTTTGCGGTAAATAGGAGGGTGTGACTACCTTTCTACAATAAATGGGGTTTGGTTTAGATGGAAATGACTATGGAAAGAAATCAAAATGATGATAATAAGGCCAATTTGTCAAAAAGTTCATAGGTTTCTCACAAGAAGGCACTTTAAACAAGCACAATCCTATGATTAGTGTTAAGGGTATGGTCAATAAAGATCTTAATCTAGGATGCACAAGGCTTCTAGGGAGTCCTCGATATACTCTAGGTACGTGAGGCACAACCGTGAACACTAGTCCATCATAAGCATGGTTGGGAACCCGAGCAAGATATTGAAGGGCTCATACCAACTCTTCACATCTATCTAGGTATCACCCTAGCTTTGATGCTCTACCAATTACAACATGACTAGATTGGGGTATAGCTTTCACTCTCTCCCCTTTATATACCCTATTGGTACGAGTGGTTGGAATCATCCCTTGGGGTGATGAAATCCGCAAGCAGGTCCCACTAAAAATAAGGCACTAATCATTTCCAACTACTCCCTAGGCTCACATGAAGTGCAAGGGGAAAGTGAAAACAAACTAATGCCCCCTTGGGTGACACAAAACAAACAAAACAAGAAATGAATATTACTTCCGCTAATTAAACTATGTTCTTAGATTAACGAAAACAATAATGATAGCTTTTAAAATCTGAGCAAACGAATAGCCCTACAAGCAAATGTTAGTTGTTTTATCCTTCATTATTCATCAATTACACAAGGATATGCTAAAAAATGTTAGCCAAAACACAAATATCCTTGCAAAAAACAATGTTAGGGGGTTAGGATTTGAAAACAACAAAAAATAGGAGCAAAAATGAAGCTAAAATGGTCGTTTTAACTTCCAAACTATGTTGTTTTGGGGTGTATCCACCCCACTGCAGTAAGCAGGAGGGTGCAGTTGAACTTCTGTAGCAAACAGAAGGGCATAGTTGAACTTCTATAGTGAAATGTTAGCAAGAAAATTTCAAACTGGGGCATAGTCGCCCTTCTATAGAAAAATGTCAGAAATCAAATATTTAACTAGGGGTGTGGCCACCCAACTATAGAAAAATGTTAGAAAACAGATTTTTAAATCAAGGGTGTGGCCGCCCAGCTGCAAAAATAATGTTAGGAATCAAATTTTTAACTAGGGGCATGGTCACCCAACTACAGAAAAATGTCAGAAATAAATTTTTTAAATCAAGGGTGTGGCCATCCAACTGTAGAAAAATTTTAGAAATCAAAATTTTAACCAGGGGCATGGCCGCCCAACTGTAGAAAAATGTCAGAAATTAGATTTTTAAATCAGAGGCGTGGTCGCCCAACTACAAAAAGGTGTCTAAAATCAGATTTTTAAATTAGGGACGTGGTCGCCCAACTGTAGAAAAGTGTGAAATTAGATTTTTAAATAGGGGCGTGGTTGCCCAACTGCAGAAAAATGTTAGAAAATAGATTTTTAAATCAGGTGCGTGGTCGTCCAACTGCAGAAAAATGTCAAAAATAAAATTTTTAACAAGGGCATGGCCGCCCAACTATAGAAAAATGTTAGAAATCAGATTTTTAAATAAGAGGCGTGGCCACCCAACTATAGAAAAATATTAGAAAATAGATTTTTATCTAGGGGTATGGCTTCCCAGCTACAAAAAAAGGTGAGAAATCAGATTTTGAAACCAGAGGCATGGCAGCCCAACTACAAAAAATGTTAGAAATCAGATCTTTATCTAGGGGCGTGGTCACACAACTACAAAAAAAAGTCAAAAATTATATTTTTATCTAGGGGCATGGTAACCTTTTGCAATGAACTAGAGGGCGTAGCCTTCTTTCTACAATGAACTAGAGGGCATAGCCATCCCTCTGCAGTGAACCAAAGGGAGTAGCCGCTCCTCTACAACTTGTACCTGCAAACAATCTCAACAATAGCGAATGTAAAGTAAAAGAACTTGTTTGTGGGTCCCACAAGGTGTGCTAGAAATGCATATCCTTGGTTTTTACCTATTCTAATGATGCAAAACAACTAAAATGTAATGTAAAAACACAAAGAAAACCTCAAATATTAGCCTAAGGAATTGTTAACACAAAGAGATAAAATGAAAGAAGATTGCAAATGATTATACCTTCTCTTTGCAGCTGAAATTCCTTAGTTGACCCTTGATTTTGAGTACTTGTGTGCTTCTTGGATGGCTATTGATATGACTAAATGCAAGATTGACTATATGATGTGATGCAAATGCAAATGGCCAAAATGGCTTGCCTAAGTAAGAGTAAATGCTTGTGAGTTGAGTGTTCAAAATGGTAGCATGTAGGTGCAAAATGATTAAGTGTTGAAAATGCCTTAGAGGAGGGGGTATTTATAGAGAAATTTGAATTCTCTAGAGAATCCAATGGTTGAGATTTAGCCACCAATGTCAAGATGTAGAGCTATGGTGAGTTGAGGACCCACAAGACATCACATCTTGACATGTGGAATGTGAGATGGCCTAGGATAAAATGATGTGGAAGTGAGGTGGAAGGGAGGTACATGATGTGGAGGAAGGACAAGTACCTTGGGGGGTGAGAAGATTTCCTCAAAAAGGAACTTCTTGTCCCCAAGTGAGGATGGAAGTGACATTTGAGGAATTTTGGAATTCCTCAAAAATCTCCATGGGAAAAGAGAATGTGGTTGGAGAAATAAATGTGAATTAAAAATTCACAGGCTTGGGAGAATCTAATGGATAAGAGAGGGTCTCCAAAAAGGTGGGAGTTGGTCACATGTGGATGAGGTGACAAGTCCAATGTTCTAGAATTCTTGGAAGGATAAACTGTGAATTAAAAATTCACATGGGGAATAGGAGGACCTAGGATGAATAAATGTGAATTAAAAATTCACATGGGAAAGAGGGTCAATGCCAAGAAAGGTAAATGGAAAGGTTGACTAAAAAAGGATGCTAAATGTGGCTAATGACCTTAATTAAGGTTGTGCAAACACATAATTATGATAATTAATAGGATATTAGAAGAAAGTGGAAAATGTAGGAGGATGTGACATTAATCCTTGATTAATAGGATGCACATCCTAATCATGAATTAATTAAATTAATCCAGATTAGAGAGGGATTATGGAGGATGTGACAAGGAGAGAAAAATGAAGAATTTTAAATTTATTTTAATTCAAAAAGGTTAAATGACTAAATTAAATAAATTGATGTATTTATTTAATTCAGAGAGGGAAAATATGTAAATTAGAGCATTTAATTGTTAAATTAAATACTTTAAGGACCTTAGACAGAAAGTGTAATATTAATTAAATTAATTAATATTGACGAAATGGATGAATAAGGAGGTGAATTTGATCGTATGGGAGCGATCAAATTTGGATGTCTATAGATATAATTAAGTCAAATATCATCATGCTCCAAGATACCAAGCACTCTCAAGAACCTCAAGCTAAATTCCATGGTATAGAGATGAAGATCATTGTGAATTTCACAAAACTAAGGGACATAAGACATCAAATTGAATAGGAATAAAGAATGTGATTCAAGACCTTATTGATAATAGTGAGGTAAGTATTGACCAACAACCTAGGAACTGGGACCTTATAATATATAATACCCTAATGCTTGATCAATAAGATAAATGATAATGGAAAGGGAAAAGGTTACCATTAAGTTAGTCACATATACAAAAATGTCATGGTATCGTGTGATCATCACATATCCATCATCATGATAAAAGGATCTACTGTTGAGTGTTGAGTCACCACATGAAGAGGGAAGGTAACTATCTAAGGAGTCGTGTCACAACCTAGAACATTTTCAAAGTCTAATCCCATAGATTATAGTCTCTTGGATCAATTAAAGAAAACCTCTACTCAGGTTTCCATCTTGGAACTTTTGAAAAAATCTCTAGCACATAAGTATATCCTAGAGAAATTCCTTTCATCATGATCTATACCTAATGAAATTGACACTCATAAATTCCAAGCTATGGTTGGACACATCACATCCACCCATTAACTTAAATTTTATCAGAATGACCTCCCACCACAACCATTTCATAACCACACTTTACACATTAAGGTCTACATTCACAAGAATAAATTCAAAAGAGTCTTGGTAGATGGAGGTGTTGGTCTAAAAATATGTATCCTCCAACTAATAAATAATCTAGTCTACTTTGAATATGTATTTTAGAAAGAAAAAGGTGCCACTATCAGAGCTTATGATGAAAATGAGCAGAGTTTAGAGGGGACAATCAAGATACCTATCCAAGTATGACCAAGTATTGTAGAAACAACATACCAAGTCCTTGATCTTGATTTACCTTATAAAATACTTTTTGGCTGACCATGGACTCATTCTATGCAAGTTGTGGTATCAATCTATCATCAGTGATCAAATTTTTATATGAGAATAGAGAAATACCAATTCATGGTGATTGAGATCCCTTTTCCTATTGCAAAACATTGAAGAAGTATTAAAAGTGAACCAAAGATAAAATAGGGTGGGGTATGTGCCCACCTTATTTTCTCTTGGTCACCAATAATGTCCTTAGATCCCAAATTGGATTGACTATCAACCCAAAGGGTGAGTCAATTCTCAACAAGGAATACCTAAGAGGGGTTCTTTTAGGCTTTTAGGGGTTCACTACCAAGCAAAAGCTTGGAAAAGACAAGTAGACATTCATCTCACAAAACCTAGTAATGCAAGCTAAATGATGGATACAAATGATGAAATTAAACAACAAAAATTTATGATGTGTGTACCTAGGAAGTATAGAAATGTGACGAGGATTCCAGAAATGCAAAAAATGCTGTCAAAATATGCTATGGAGGACTAAGAAACCATAATTGTTGTCTTAGTCCCACTGTTATTTTTTGGGGTAGATGCAAAATATTTGGATTCTAGAATAGGATATGAAAGAATCTCTACAAATACCTTCAGGAGGACTAAGATTCCCCAAGTGGAAACTTAGTCTTGTCTAGAATTTTCAAAATCTTCGAATGTGGTCCTCATGCTCAAGGTCTAAACTTCTTCCTTCTCGAATATTAGGTCTTAAAACTTCTAGATCTAGTTTGTAGGTGAGTTTCCATGAAGATGACAACTTTGCAATGCAACTTTACAACTTTTCACTTCAAATGATCTTCAAGTCTTCAACCTAAATCTGCAATTGGAAACAAAAAAGAGGGGAAAACATTCTTGATTGTTAGGGTATGTAGAGGGTCATGATGGGCCAAAATGTGATGATATGATGGGAATATGTAGGGTATGTGGTTGATGACTTTTTTTTAACCAAAATTCATGAAATAAAAAGGGTTTTTAAAGGAGATTCTCAAATTTCACCCAATATATATTATGCTTTACTTTGAATTTAATAATTAATTATTATTCATTTTCTATTTGAATTATATTAAAGTTCTTGATTGATAGGTTGATTTAAAACATCTATAGCTTTCAAGTGCATCACATTTTTGAATCCAAAACATGTATCACATTCTATGCTTTGCATACTATAGGGATTAAAAAAAATGCATTTCATGAAGTTTTGACCAAGTTAGCGTGGTTAGCCATACAAGTTTTATATTTTTTTAAAAGTTGTAATAAAAATCATAATTAATTATTTACTTGGAAAAAATTACAAAAGGTATGCATCACATCATAATTCCTCTACTTATATCTAAAATATCATAAAAAATATTATCATTTATTGTGGCTAGAATTGGTCAGAACACACCTACTTCTTATTTTTTCCCTGAAGAATTTAAATTACTTGCATTGAAATTTCAAAATTTCACCAAATATATTTTTTATTTTTTTAAAATAAACCTAGTAGTTTAGAAACTACATTCAATTTGATATAGATTCTATTCTTACATATTTTTTTGAAATAATATTGATAACTTATTCAAATTTTTATGTCAAGTTGCCTAACTCTGTTTTTTCTAAATTTTTTGCCACTTAAGGACTTGTTTTTTCCATGATGATCTTGCACATACCCGTTAGTAAATGGGGTTTTACCTTGGTCAAACCCCTTGTTGGTAATTAAACCTTGAAATGAAATGAAATGATGAATGAACAAAATACTATGTTGCAACTCCTCAAACCCTTGTTATGAAGTCTACAAACTTGTATGAAGTGGCTATCTTGGATATAGATCTTGAATCAAATGAATGCTTGATAGATGTGGACTTGAAGTGCTTGTGTGAATTAAAACCCTACATCACAAATGTTAGGTAAAAAATAAACATGATGCAAGAATATCCTTGATATGATGCTTCAATCTTGATGATGGCTCCAAATGCTTAATGAATTTCTCTTGAATTCTCTTGTGAACTCAATTTTTTATGAGGAATGCTCATTCAACTTGCTAGATGATAAATGAGTGGAGGAACTTTGTATTTATAATTACACCATACCAAGCTGACATATGAATTCATTAATTAAAGGAGGCTAAATCCTACCAAGATTTGAAATTAAATACCAAAAGTAACCTAAGGGGGACTAGGATGCCCTAGGTGGCATCTTAGTCCCGAGGCATGAAACTCAGGGCACAGACTAAAAAAAGGGGCCCATTTAAGTTGCACTTGAAATCAGGGTCCCAAGACCTTTGGGGGAAAAGGATCCCCTAGTTGGCATCTTAGTCTTGACCCAAAAATTAGGGACACACAACTATAATAAGTAAATTATCATTTCCCCTTTGATGTTTTTCAAGATTAGCCATAAAAAGATGTAGTTCATTAGGATTGTGGATGTAAAATAGGACCAATTAAGACATAAATAAGGATAAACAAAGCAAGGTAGGCCAAAACAAGTGTGAAAATGAAAATGTATGCATTTTCCTAAACTAGAAAAAGATGCCAAAAATTCTTAAGAATGATGAAGTATTAGTACCCTTGTTCTATGTGGACCCATCTACCCTAGCCTCTACATCTAAGTCCGAAATATTAACATTGAAGAATATCCTAGAAATTAAAGCAATTATCAAGGAAAATAATTGTTGAGATTATAATTTAAAAGTCTCTTTTGTTGTGGGAGAACTTCCTCTTTCTCCTCAATCCTATGTAAAACCTTAGCATATTGACAAAGTGACAAAAAACAATAAGAGTAACACTTACCACTTTCATAAAGAGAGGAGATCTAAACAAGGAACTCATTGGTGAGGATACTACATCAAAGTAGCTATATATAGATGAGAAAGAAGTACCTCCCCTTTCCATCGATTACAACAATAAATGGATTTAACTAATGGAAGGCATGAGATATAACAAGAATGAAAAGATTGGTCTAAATCATCATGGTTTGTGAGAACCTATTGTTCTTGAGAAATTTCCTAAAATTATTCAAGTCTTAGATTCACCACTAGCAAAGTTACCATTCTTTGCAAGGATTATTCTATTAAGGAAGTTGAATCTTCCTCTTGGTTAATCATGTCATACAATGATGACATTGATGACTTACCCCTTGATGTTACAAACATTTTTGAGGATGCCTACATTTTTATGATTACCACCACATCCTTTTAATCTTCAAGCCAAATTATTGAATTGGGACTTGTTTATCCCAAGCTCATTAACTAGATCTAATGACCACCACTAATTCTTGATTCCTTAAAAAATGATGAGACTATCTCTAAATTTATTGGGCTCCGAGACCACATACCATTTTAAGATCATAAAGAAAGGTTTGACATTGAGTTGGATACCCAAGCATACTATGGTGAAAAGATTAAATATCTTAATCATAGAATTAAAAATATGAAAACCATAAACTCGATATCCAAGTGAAAACCACACTATGGCACTTTATAATTACAAAATATTCAAAATAAAAGACATATTCGATGGTAAAAAAAGTTTCTAAGGTACACCCAAGGATGAGGGATTCAATCTACTGAATATTGCAATAAAGTAGTAAAAGTCAGGAGTATTGGTAGAAGCATCTAATCTAGTCAATGTAGGAATGAATGAGGAAAAATCGGTCACATTCTATGCTTCTTCCTTAGAGGATGAAGAACAAAAAAAATTGGCAATGTTCTTGAGAGAACAAAAAGTTAAGTTTACTTTGTCATATGTAGACATGCCAGGGCTAGAAACATCATTGGTTGCTAATCACCTCATAGTTTAACCTCAAGCAAAACTAGTAAAGAAAAAGTTACAAAAATGCATCCATAAATAACATTATTGGTCAAGGTCAAGTTACAAAAGCTTCTTGATATAGGGTTCATCACACTAATTGATTATCTTGAGTGGGTTTCAAACCTATTTCTCATTTCCAAACCAACTGGGGGGATCAAGATATGCACACACATTAGAATATTGAATAAGGAATATCCTAAAGAAAAATTTACCCTACTAAACGGGTCTATGCAGTATCATCATGGAAAAAACAGGCTGTTAAGTGGAATTTTTTTTAGAAAATCAGTGTTAGGTAACTTGACGTAAAAATTTGAATAATTTATCTATATTATTTCAAAAATATGTAAGAATAGAATCTATACAAAATTGAAAGGAGTTTCTAAACTACGAGGTTTGTTTAAATATATATATATATATTTGGTGAAAATTTGAAATTTCAATGCAGTAGTACTTAAATTTCAGGGAAAAAATAAGTAGGTATTTGTTTGACCACCCTAACCAGAATAAAATGATAATATATTTTTCTAATATTTTAGATATACGTAGAGGACTCATGTCCCAAATGGCGGTCTATATTTTTTTGTAATTTTTTAATTAAAATTAATTTATGAATTTTTTTATTACAACTTAAAAATATAAAAGCTTCATTAATAATACGACCACCTTAACTTGGTCAAAACTTCATGAAATTCAAATTTTATTTTTTTTAATCCTATAGTATACAAAGTATAGAATGTGACACATGAACAGGTTCAAAAAATGTAATCTGCAGCTTGAGAAGCTATAAGATGTTTTTCAATCAGCCTATCAATCGAAACTTTGGTCATGATTTCGGAATAGAAAATGAATAACTTGTTGCCATTAAATTCAAAGTAAAGCATGGTATTGGTGGAAATTTGAGAATTTCCTTTAAAAATCCTTTTAGTTTCATCGATTTTGGGTACAAAAAGTCATCATCCACATACCCATCATATTGCCACTTTTTGGCCCATCATGATCCTACACATACCGAAACATAGAAATCATTGTGGACCTAATAGCTAGACATGAAATTATTTTTCTCATGGATGGATTCTTAGGATATAGTCATATAATGATAGATAAGGAAGATCAGCATAAGACATTGTTTACGTGCTCGTGGGGAAATTTTTTCCAAAACGTAATACCATTTGGTCTCAAGAACAATATATCAACATATCAAAGAGCCACGACCTTAATATTTCATGACATGATTCATAAGACCATAGAGTACTATGTGGATGAATTGTTGGCTAGGTCTATAACAAGGAAAGAGCATCTAGAAGTGCTACAATTTTTTTTTTAGATTGTAGAAGTATTTGGTACAATTGAACATTAAGAAATATATTTTTGGAGTCACTATAGGTAAAAAATTTGTAAAAATTGTGTCACAAAGGGGAATTGAATTGGACCCAACCAAAGTTAAGTATATTGTGGACATACAACTACTATAGACCCTCAAGCAACTTTGAACCGTATAAGGGAAACTTTAACCTATATAAAGTTTCATCTTCTTCACAAGGGTTTGGTCTACAAGTGGGATCAAAATTGTGAGAAGGTATTTTAACTAAGGTATTACTTATCAACACCACCCATCTTGATTCCACCAATAGTAAAGAAGCCTTTGATACGAGTATGTGCAGGATCATGATGGGCCAAAAAGTGGTAATATGATGGGTATGTGGTTGACAACTTTTTTTTACCCCAAATTAATGAATAAAGTCTTGATTACTAGGTTGATTGAAAACCATCTATAAATTTCAAATGGTATCACATTTTTTGAATCCAAAACATGTGTCACAATCTATGTTTCGCATACTATAGGATTAAAAAAATAAAAATTAATTTCATAATTTTTTACCAAGTTAAGGTGGTAAGACATACAGTTTTATATTTTTTAAAAGTTGTAATAAAAAATTCATAATTAATTATTTACTTGGAAAAAATTACAAAAATATGCATCACATCAGGACATGAGTCATCTACTTATATCTAAAGTCATATAAAAATATTATCATTTTAGTTAGGTTGGTTAGATAGACACCTACTTTTATTTTTTCCCTAAAATTTAAGAGTACTATTGCATTGAAATTTCAAATTTTCACAAAATAGATTTTCTTTTTCTTTTAAATAAATCTAGTAGTTTAGAAACTACATTCAATTTTCTATAGATTCTATTCTTACATATTTTTGAAATAATATAGATAACTTATTCAAATTTTTGCGCCAGGTTGCGTAACTCTAATTTTTTTTGAATTTTTTGCCACTTAAGGGCCTATTTTTCCATGATGATCCTGCACATACCCATAGTATACATCTTAGCTACCTGAGTAGCCCTAGGTAATCTCTTGGCTCAACATGATGAAATAGGAAATGAGAGAGCTATATATTCCTTTAAAAAAAATTGGTAGGATATGATCTAAATTATACATCCATCGAAAAAGCTTCTCTAGCAATGTTTTTTTCTTCCTAAAATATTAGGCACTACATGATATTCCATAAAATTAAATAAATCTCCATGGTAGATCCAATCAAGTACTTATTATCAAATCAACTATCATAGGTGGTACACAAAATTGGTAATGATCCTTATAGAATTTGACATAGAAAATGTTGATGAAGAAGCCATCAAAGAACAAGTAATTGCTAATCAACTAGAAAAAGCACTAATCTATGCAGAGAATCCTTTGCTAGTAGGATTTCTTGATGAATTAGTGTTCACTCTTATCACAAAAAATCAATGGAAGTTGTATTTTGATGGTTCTTACATATAGCATGGGTTGGAGGAGGAATCTTATTCATTACCCTACAAGGTGATTGCCTTCCCAAATCATATAGGTTAGCTTTTTCATGCATAAATAACATAGTTGAGCATGAGGCCCTCATAATAGGGTTAAGAATTATATTACAATTGTAGATCTAAGAGCTAAAAGTTTATGGATATTGTTAGCTAATTGTAAACTAGGTCAATAATGACTATCAAACTGAGGATGAAAAACTAACACCCTACAAGAAGATGGCAAAAAATTTTAAGAACTATTTAATTGATATAACCTTTAATCATATTCATAGAATCAAAAACCAAGTAGGAGATACCATGGCTACTATTATATCCTTTTTGGATATGCCTCATAATAGTTTGAAATGCGAGCTCCTCATTGACCAAATTCTTGTATTGAATTTCAAGGTAATTGAATCTAAATTTGTGTGTGAAATGTTTGGTCTCAGTTCCTCATGGTATCATGAAATCTTCACTTACCTTCATAAAAATATCCTCTCATTCGACCTTACCTCTAACCTAAAAAATAATTTTACTTGAAGAGCATCCTGATTTTTCCATTTAGGCAATACCATTTATTCAGTGCAATCTCAAAGGAACACTATTGTGATGTCTTAACCAATATGAATCTTTGACTACATTAAAATAAATGCATGACGGTATTTTTTGATCACATTTGAGTGGCACAATAACAGCCAAAAAAATGTTAAGGATATGATACTATTATCCCACAATGGAACAAGAAACAAATAAGTTTGTGAAGAAATGTCTATAGTGTCAAAAACATGGAGATCTCATTTATGCGCTAGTTGAAGAGCTTAGGACTATTGCTAAACCTTGATATTTTTCACAATGTGGACTCAACCTCATAGGAAAAATCACCCCTACCTCTTCCAATGCTCATAAGTTTATCATCACAACCATTAAGTACTTTACAAAGTGGATAGAAGTCATACCAATGACCTACATTACAGGAAAGAAGATATCTAAGTTTATCCTGAATTAGCTTATTTGTCAATATGGTGTTCCTCAAGCCCTTATCACATAAAATGAAACACCTTTTAAGAACCAAGATGTCTATTAACTATGTCAATGATTCAATATCTAACATCCCTTTTCCACTCCTTACAACCCCCAAGGAAATAGCCAAGTTGAGGCTTTTAACAAGATCATTATTAAAATCCTAAAGAAGACAATCAATGAAGTTGGTTATGATTGGCACTTAAAATTGAACCTTTTCTTGTGGGCTTATTGAACTAGCATTCTCACACCCACATGTGCTACACCCTATTCCTTTATCTATGAAACTAAAGTCATTTTTCCTATTGATGTTGAGCTTCTATACCTAAGACTTTCATTGCAACACCTCATCACTGATGAAGAGTACACAGTATTGAGGCTAAATAAGCTAGAATTGTTGGATGAACATCATCTTGAAGTATTGAATCACCTACAGGACTATCAAAATAGACTTAGAAGGAGCTATAACAAAAGGATCAAGGGTCAATGCTTCCACATGTAAGAGACTTTGTCTTGAAAGAGAATAAAAATAACATGTTGGATCAAGATAGCAAGGGTAATATTGAGCTAGATTAGTTAGGACCTTTCATTTTAACAACTATCTATCCCTAAAGGAGAACCCTCATAGGAGCCCATCAAGAGCATGCATCTCAAAAAAAAAAATGCCTAGCTTGTGATGGGTATAAAATCCCAAAATCCAAAAACATTAGAAAAGAAACAAAATTCAAAAACTAAAAAAGGGATCAAAATAGTAAATAGAAAAATTATTCTCTACAAAAAACCACTTTGGTGGCACTTTGGACAAGTACCTTGGTGAAAACTTGGAAAATAGGTGCCTTGTGTAAATAAGCGTCATCTCCCATATATATCATTGGTTCTTTAGCATCCCACATCTTCCATCTACCATATTCGTCTTCCATATATTTATCCAATTTATTCCCTCTATTAAAGTAGTCTATCACATCACATTGGGATTATATTCTTATATTTACGGGTATGTGCAGGATCATGATGGGCCAAAAAGTGGCAATATTATGGGTATTTGTAGGGTATGTGGCTGATGACTTTTTTTTACCCAAAATTGATGAAACAAAAAGGGTTTTTAGAGGAGATTCTTAGCTTTCCACCAATATAAATTATTCTTTAATTTGAATTTAATAAATAATTATTATTCATTTTCTATTAAATTACGACTAAGGGAAGTCGATTGAAATGGTGATTGAGAAAGAAACATCTATAACTTTCAAGCGGTACATCACATTTTTTGAATCGAAACATCGTCACATTCTATGCTTCACATACTATGGGATGAAAAAATTCATGAAGTTTTGACAGTTAAGGTGGTTAGACATACAAGTTTTTATATTATTTAAAAGTTGCAATAAAAAATTCATAATTAATTATTTACATGGAAAAAAATTACAAAAATTATGCATCACATCAGGACATGAGTCCTATATATCTAAAATCTTATAAAAAGTATTATCATTTTATTGTGGTTAGGGTGGTTAGACAGACACGTACTTCTTATTTTTTCCCTGAAATTGAAGTACTACTACATTGAAATTTCAAATTTTCACCAAATAGATTTTATTTTATTTTAAATAAACCAAGTAGTTTAGAAACTACATTCAATTTGCTACAAATTATATTCTTACATATTTTTGAAATAATATAGATAACTTATTCAAATTTTTATGTCAAGTTGCCTAACATTATTTTTTCTAAATTTTTTGCCACTTAAGGGCCTGTTTTTTCCATACCTAAAAACATATTGAAAAACAAAATCACACATCACATTTCATTTTCAAAAATCCTAAAAACATTTCTAAAACATTAACATATTGAAAAACAAAATCACGCATCACATTTCATTTTCTTCTACAATAAACTTTCATCTCTAATAAATTAATCATCACCTTCAACCTTTGGTAAGACAAATGGAAACAAGTACACCAATTAGTAAAGCACAAACTTTAAGGGTGAAATTATTAAGTTTTGATCATGGTTAAAAATTTGTATCAATGACCTATTAAACATTTAGAATTAGTCAAATATTTGATAACATGTCTTATGGATGCATCTTTCCTACAATGAACATCATCATTTGAAATCACATTAACCATATCACTTTAGCAAGAGATATGAATAACATTGACTATTTTTTCATTATGATATTTTCTTATGATTTATATTATTTGTCCATTTTGATGATCTCTCGATGATGTCTACTGAAATGATTTAGAGAGAAATAAATGGAGCATTACTCATGACTTTTTTTTGTTGTTGTTTTTGGATATTCTTGTAAAACAACCTTGGCAAATACTTTCCTTGCATGTGTAGGGATAGTCTCAAGTAAAAAAATGGCTAGGACATATTAAGGTTTTAATATTTTTTTTGTGTTAGTCTTCTTTGATGGCTTCATTCTTTTACATGATCAAACAATGTTTCCCTATGTTAGGTATAAACAAGGATACTCCTACTTGTTTGTAGAGTCAAATTACATGAATTAGATAGAAAGTCATCTTGGTTGTCCATACCTTGGTGCATCATGTCTATTTACTATATCAAAAATAAGGAATTCTATGATGAATTTAGCCTAATCCTAGAAGAAATGTAGTATCATCTATCCTATCCTATCACATATCCTATAAAGTTTTGAATAATCATGGATTTTTTAGAGTTATGAATCAATCACAAAAATAATGAATATTCAATATCCATCTCATTCTTCTATCTTCTTCTATCCATGCTAACATTTCCCACCTAGTATCATGATAGTCATACAAAAATAACTAACATAAATACATCCATCCTCAATCCAAAAAAAATTAGCATATATATCTCATAGCAAACATCATGCATAATATTTTCATATCATGAGAAAATACATAAAAAATGAAGTCATAAATATCTATTACATTTGCATACATCCTACATACATGAATCGACATCACACAACATTTTCATCCATACATAATCATAATGCATCTATACATACATCACATGAGCATACACATGAAATGAGACATCATAAGTATAAATTTCATATTCAATCATCTCATATATATATATATATAAATATATATATATATATATATCAAAAAATGACTATCATGATACATATCAAACTATGTGTGATATACATCAAAATACACATGAGGCCATAAAAAATGAGCTAATGAATGAATATGCATCATATAATCAAACTATGTAAAATATGTACATACATGGAGGCTATCCTTTGCTCCTTTGAACCTCATCCCAGGGTGGTGTACCTCCCCTATTTGATTGGCCTATTGAAGGGTCTACCTGTTGATCTACTAGGCACAAGGGCTCT
>VDFB02281492.1:810864547-810920316 GCA_007258455.2 Sequoia sempervirens
TTGGCTCGCCTAGCCCAATTCTATGTTTCAGACCATCTACATAGTGATTTAAGGACCTTGTAGTCCTAATCATTCTCGTCTCACATCTCCTAACACCCCTTTAAGCTGAGGTAAGTTAGGGAAGCCTTCTACTCTTGGATCTTTGTGACCTAGGGCCTTGAACATGGTTGGTCCCCCTCTCTTAATTTTTTGGTGAACTTGACATGAACTAATGTTTGTTCATCCATTGGTGTTGAGGCTTTTCCCCTTGTGCCTTGTGGTTGTTGTACCCAATTGTTGTGAAGGTTTATGAGCATCACAACCTAGTCCACAACCTCTGAGTATATTGTTCGGAGAAGTATACAACACCTTCTAATGGAAAGGATGGTCACTACCAGTTTCTCTATAGGACTTTTCTCTGGTCCCACCATTGGTTTGGCCATGCAAGAGCAGTTGTCAAGGGGAAAGATAGGATTCTATGATGAGAACAATCATGTCCCCACTCCTCCTATGTCTCCTACACCATCATTGGTAGATGAGCATGAGGTTGTTCACATACCCACAAAATATGTCTCCGCCCTTAGCAAAGGGTTGGGTGACTTGGAACATCACTTGGAAAGAGACCGAAAGTTGGCTAGGGCTACCTGAGTGATTAACAAACTAAAGTACATTTTGGGAAAAGACCGAATAGCCATAGAACTCTTGAAGATCATGAGAGTCAACTAAGATTGTTGATTCCTCCTATGTCTTTATACATGACTAGTGTCGTACCCTCGATCAACATCCTCTCTTCCTTTGAGGGACCTAAAACTATCAAAGTAAACAAGATCCCCTTGGGTTTTCAACTTCACCCCTCCTATCACCTCTAGTGGTGGAGGTTTTAGCAGGATGAGTGATGGAGGATTTGGCAGTGGTGGTGGATTTAGTAGTGGGGGTGGTGCTAGTGGAAGTGGTTCTGATGGAGGTCATGGTGGTGGATTTGGAAGCAAAGGTTGCTCTGGTAGAGGCCCTACTGGTGGCAGTGGCTCTGGTAGTGGTTCTAATGGCAGTCACACTAGTGGTTCTAGTGTTGGCTCCAGTGGCAGCTCTATTGGAGGTCCTTTTGGCCCTTTATCTTCTAATGAACCTATTCTAAAAAATATTCTTCAAAATATGGGTAAGATGTAGAGATAGTTAGTAAGTCTATCCCAAGCCTCTGCCCAGACTATATTTCAACCCTTCTTCCAACATAGCCAGTTTTTAGTCACTATTTTGAACACTCCCCTCCCTCAGGGAATGGAGATTCCTAAATTTGAGAAATATAGTGGTAAAGGGGACCCACATACACATGTGTTCACCTTTAATGCCTTGTGGAAAAATTTCTTCCATTGTGATGTGTTGATGGCCAAACTATTCTCTTAATCTCTTAAGGATACAACACTCGAGTGGTACTTCTCCTTGTCTGATAATTCTATTTTATCATTTGAACATCTTGTGAACCAATTTCTATGATAATTTCAAGCTAACATTAGGTTGAGGATAACCTTTTCAGATCTCATATGATGCAAATGAGGTGATAATGAAAATATTATTAGTTTCATAGCGTAGTATTAGATGCTCTTCTCACAAATCTCATATCTGCTGCCCAATTCTAACATGCAAAAGGTATTCATAGGGAAATTACAACAACCTTGGCAAGAGAATTTTTCCCTTATGAAATACCCTTCTTTCACTCATTTGTGTGCAACCCTACAAGAGTATTAGCATATAATGGTTCAGTTCATGGTGTTCTCCTTGTGCTCCCATTTTGAAGGAAAGTCCATTGTGTCAATCTCTAGAAAAGGAAAAGCTATTACAAATGTAGTAGCCACTATAGATGATAATGGCATTAGATGCAACTGAAAGTTCACAAAGTTATCAGAATCTTATTCCTCCATCTTGCAAAAGTTGTTGTAGGATAATATTGTAACCTTGCCAAACCCTAAACCTCTTAAGGAACCATACCCTAATTAGTATGATGCAAGTACATAACTGTCAGTACCATCGAGTTAATAAACATGATATAGAATGTTGTATGTTCTTGTGTCATGAGATGTAGGACTACATCAAGAATGATACAATTCATCTTGATGGTAGCAAAAAAAATGCAAACAAATTGGTGGTAAAAGTGAATAGTGAACTATAGATATACACAAACCCATTTTTTTCACAATCTACTAACATGATTGTCAATCTCGTTGATTCTATCACTCAACCTAAGGCCTCTGTCAACATGGTCACGATTACTTCTATTGCACAACTTGTAATTGGTTCACCATATATAAGGTTCATGTCTTAGGACTTACCCTTAAATAACAAGATCTCACCTCTCTATATTCCCACTTGCCTCAATGGAAACATTGTGATAGGGGTCCTAGTAGACCCTACAAGTTGAATGAATGTTATCACAAAAGGGATGTGGCTTAACTCATTACATAAAAAAGAATATGAAGAAATGAAATCTACCATCCGTACACATGATGGTATTTTTCTAAAACCTTATGGATCGATAACTCTATCTATCCTAGTTGGACCTAGGATTGTCGACATGGTTTTTGATGTCATCCTAGAATCAAATTTGTTGAATATGAAGCTAGGCATACCTTGGTTGGCTTCTATGAATGAAATTTCCTCTATTATCCACAAATGTCTGAAGTTCTTCCATGAAGGTGTTGTGCACATAGTGCATGACACTAGATACTAGCCTCTAGTGTCTTGTGGGGGATATCCATTAGACCATTTTTGGCTCACCCTGGCTAGTTTGCTTCCTCCAAGAATGGACCTAATTTATAAGAATAATGTGAAGTACAATAGTGGGGGAAATAGACAACCAAATTTGGATCTTCCTATAGCACAACCACCAGCTGCCTCTTCTTCTTGAAAAGGGAAGGAGAAGGTGATCTCCCCTCAGTATGAATCATCTACTCCGCTCTCTTGGGAGGAGTATTGGATGAGCAAGCCTTGATTTTACTGTTGAGTCAGATGATCTCTTCGTGGTGTAGACCCAAGATCAAGATATTGGACATCCCTACTAAACTTCCTAGACCTTAGTACTACTTGTATGGTAGAGGAAAAGGTCCCCATGGAGAGTCCTCTTTTTCTCGAACTTCACAACCTCCTACCGCTCCTACTCCCAATGCAGTGAATAGGAAGAGGCCAACTACTAAGACACTTGAGCCAAATCCCCCCATTGATTCTCCACCTATTCTTCTTTTTCCCATTTAGTAATTTGTTCCTCCATTGGAAACAACTATAGTGGACACTCCCATGGTTGAGCAGGATCCTTCTTTTCCTTCACATCCTCCAACCTCTAGTTCAAAGGGTCGCAAAAATTGCCTTATGTATGAGCATAAGTGCCAGGGAAAGGATCTCATGGTTGAGTAGGCCACCTTACAAAGGAAGGAAGAGGAGACAATTTCTCCTGTATCAGGGCCTCCTACTACATGCTCCTCTCTCCTCCGATCTACTTTCATTCAAACTAGCTCTATATCACTTATAGTTTTTGTTGGGAGTACAAATGCACTTGACCTTAAAAAGGTGAAGATGTTCATCACTCCTTCAGTGGAGACACCCTCGTTGATGTCCATTCTAGATGTCCTACCTTTCCCAAGGCCCATAGATATGACAAACACCTTGGTCATATCTGTTGTGGTTCTTTCCTCCTCTACACTTCTTTCCTCATCTATGGGGAGTTCGCCTCCTTTGACAAAGAAGAAGGTAGAGAGTGGTCCTTCTAGAAATGAAGGATGTAAGAGGAGTCCACCTTCTCTGAAAGGTGGCATTGAGCTAACTTCTTTTTTCCTAGTGATAGAACTAGTCTTGACTTCCCTTGAGTTTGTCACTACTCTTGAATCACTCGATGAGCCTAGTGGTGAACCTTGGGTGCAACCTTCCTTGTTCGTTGAAGTGAAACATGGCACTCCTATAAAGTGCATGTTTAACTCTTTGGACAAGGTTTTGGACTTGTTGGTGATCTTCATAAAATCGCTAACCTTAGCTCCACAAGAGATCAATGGAGAGGACCTTGTGGGGCCCTCTTCATTAGCCCTTGTTGTGGAAGGGTCAGATGCTCCTCTTAATACTCCACCACCGTAAGCTCATCCTCATTCCCCCTACAATGATCTAGAGTGGGAAGCGGATCACCTCTTGGTCAATCTATGTTAGGAGAGGCCTCTTTATGTTTATATTAGATGTGTGTGTTTGTGTTATGACATGTTCCCCCATGATCATGCTATCTATGCCTAGATGACCCTCATCACCCTTGTTGGTGCTTGGATATAGGCATGGTTTTTGTGTCATAATCCTTCTTCTATTCGTATCATCATTCTTTCATGTTTGTGACTTGATTTTCTATAAATTGGGGATGATGCAAAGTGTTGGGGGAATTTAGGATTCCCTTCCATATTTACCCAATTTTTTATTTTTTACTTTTTCCTCTCATGCATTCTTCACATGGCCTAATATAGTAGGGGGTTGATGATAGTTCATTTTATATACTATTATTATATATATATATATATTTATATTTGAGTAGTTTTGAACCTGAAATATTAGGCTACCTTTGTGCCCTTTGTTCGTGTTTTCTTTCCTTTTTTTGCTTTTCCTTTATCTTTTTCTCTTCTTTGCTAGAGTTTTCCCTCTCATATGTGACAATGCCACTTCTTCAACACTTTTATTTTTAGAAAACACATTCGTTGCCAGTGAATCTTTTCTCAAGAATATTCACAAACCTTTATTCAAAGAATCACATTCCTGACTTGAAACCCTAATGGAATTTGTTTCCTCCATCATGGTATTGTAAAGAAATAATTTGAGAACCTTCCTACGAAGTGGGAAAAACTTTGTTCTTCCCCTCACATTAGGACATATTCTTCCTTTCAAATTCTTTGATGAAATGAACATCTTTAAAAAAGATTCCTTGATGATAGATCTATTCAAGAAGGAGACATATCCTTCACACTTTCGAGTAGCACATCCCTTGAGTGGACCCCTTCTTCACACTAGGGTTCCCATGGGACCCCTTTGAAAATTTTCCAAATTGTCGATAGTTTGTGTGATTATCCACCTACTTTCCTGCATGACCACTTTTGACATGTTCTATCTATAGTTAAACATGTTGCTTTACAGGTGTGCCTGTGTAGCTACTTTTTGAATCTACTGAATCTACTTTCTTTGGTTTCCTCCATGTGAGAGATCTTGGGGGTGGCTCCCCTATAGGTTTGCAGGTCTGTAGGGAACTTTTTTTGGCTTCCTTTATGCAAGAGATCTTGAAGGAAACCTTCCTTATAGGTCTACAGGTTTGTAGGGAACTTTATTGGTGTTGGTGTAATTAAATGTGTTGTACCTTGTCCTAGGTCATGATTACACCTTAGTTAAGTTTACTTAGGGACCACATAGGAGGTTATTGGAGATTTTCCACTTTTGGTGGACTTGACATGTCATTACTTTATCACTTCCACCTTTTGAGGACATATCATGTGATTATCTATCCACCTTTTGTGGTGATTATCACATTATCACTTCTCCACTTTAGGTGGAGTGATAGCTTTTCATAGTTGTCTCATGTCATAAGATTACGACACTTGTTATAATCTTATGCCCTTCTATGTTCTCACCTCAGCTATATAACCAAGGGGTCCTCTATGTACATTGGCTCATTCCATCATATTTGCATTATTGGTAGAATACAATTTATTCTTGTCATCTTGTTTCTATCTCTCTTATGCTTGTTCTTTCTATTAGGCCTCTAGATCTTGGGTGGCTACCTTCATAGCCAATTCTTACACTTGGGTTTCCTTCATGTGAGAGATCTTGAAGGACACCATCCCTATAGGTCTAAAAGTTTGTAGGGTGCTTTCCTGGCTTCCTCTATGTGAGAGATCTTGAGGGACACTTCCTCGTAGGTCTTTGGGCCTTTAAGGTGCTTTTTTGGGTATCCTTTATGTGATATTTCTTGGGGGAAACCTTCCTTACAGGTTTGTAGGTCTATAAGGAACTTTCTTCATGGTGCTTCCTCCTTGCAGGTCTGCAGGCCTGTAAGATGCTTTCATTCTTTAGCTTCATAGTTTTGTGGGGCTATGAAGTCCTTTTCTTGTCTTGTACTCTCAAGTTCACTAGATTGTGGTTTTCTTCCTTGAAGGTTCATGTATAGATTTCTAACTCTTCTACTTCTTCGATCTACTTTATCAAAACACTCATTACTATTCATGCTTGATAAAGTAGGGGGAAATGTATAGGAGAAAATTTTCACCCCTTATGCAAATTCCCCTTTTTCCCTTCACTTTATAAAACCAAATTCAAAGGCTAAATTCCACATAAGCGTGCTACCTTTGTTCCACATAGTGGTCATTTTGTGTGTAACTAGAGGAATAACTATCAAGGATTCCCACATGACACATAGACATCCGCATGATGCACTTACATCCTTGGTAGATTCTTGTGTTTGGAGCTTGTAGAGGCATTACACTTCCCATTGGAAGTCAATTTGTAATGTCCCCTTTGAATGACTGACTGGAATATGATCATTTTCTTCACTCTCTCCTTCAAATTCACTCCTACATGCTTTTCATCTCTTTTGCATCTTTTGAGCATTCAGTTCATCTCTTTTTATCCTTTATCACACTTTCCAAGCATTCTATCATTCACTTTTAGCATTCAAACAATACATTTCACTCCATAGCATTAGCAACAACACTCCATCAACATTGTAGAGCAAGTGTGGAACCAACACCATTGCAACAGAGGCTTGAGTCCTCTCACTTTCCCCTCCATTAGCTAATGACCTCTTGGTGGAGGTGGTAAGATTTCTACTCCTCTCCTCTACAATTTGGTGGGTAGAACCATACTATTTTTGTAGTGATTTTGTGTTCTTTACTTCATTTCTTTCTTTATCATATATTTCTCCATTATCACTATCTTGGCTATTTGTGGAGGTGGAAACACCTAAATGGGGGTCTGATTAAGGAAGGCCCCTAAATAGCCGCCCAACAATTTTCCTCTTCATTGTGTGTAGGTGGACATGCTACTTGGAGTTAGCTAGCAAATGAGTACCTCTGTGAGAATATTCTTTCCACCTTAACTCTTTTGTATTTACTTTATCATATTCATGGATATCTTGCCTACTTCATAGCTATTTTTGGCCCTTTGGAAGTAATTAGCTAGGTCATTAGTCTATTTTCTTGTGTTTAACCTTTTCTCTCTAGTCCTCTGATTGTACGCATGCCAACACACTTGAGAGACACTAGCATGTGGTGATGTTGTCCTAGAATCATGCTTTCGTCCTTGAGTAGAGAGCTTCTTGAGGCATAGTGTTGAACCCCAAAACTGGCTCACCTAGCCCCATTCTATGTTTCAAGTTTGTAGAGTGATTTAAGGACCTTATAGTCCTCATCATTCTCATCTTGCATCTCCTAACACCCCTTTAAGCTGAGGTAAGTTATGGTAGCCTTCCGCTCTTGGATCTCTATGACTTGGGGCCTTGAACGTGGTTGGTCCCCCTCTATTACATAAAGTGCATGTATAATCCCACCAAGAATGAGTGTAAATGAAACTAAAAAATAACTCCAATACACTCCCACCCTTTTCACTAGTATCAAAAAATAACCCCCAAAATATTATAAGGTTGACACTTTATAATTCAGTGTATTTACAAATCCTTTTCCAAGATACAATGCTCAATAGGCTCAAAATAGAAGAAATTAGAAATTTTGATATAGAATGAACTTGAGAATAATATTGAAAAAGTAGCATTGTAGATGTGTAGTACTCTTCAATACCTTTCTAATGCCTATTCATTTCTTAAAAATAGAGCACCAAGGTGAAAGTTATGGTTTTTTGAAGAAATTTGTAATAAATAACTTCAACCTATAATATCTAGGAGAAAATGAAAAAAATATTTTTAATAGCTTTGTAGATGAAAAGTTCTTATCTCAAGATTTTTGATGATATCTAATTTTCAAAAATTAAACACCATGACATAAAGTTATGATTCTTTCTAAAAATGGTTGAATTTAGACTGTAGTGATGACCCCCTTGGAAAAATAAAAACTTTCCAAAAAATAAATTCATCTAAAATATAGAAGTCTTAAATGAGAATAGTGGTTTTTGGGCCATTTGAGCACAATGAAAAAGGTCCATTTGGGTTGAAAGTGCTCCAATAAAAATTTTCTCACTAGATTTGAGCTTCAAACCTTTGTTTGCAACTCTATCAAATGATCTCCAATTTGGATGAAGCAAAAGCCAATATTGACTTTCTCAAGCCTTTTGGACATGTGACACAATAAAAAAGGTTGCTAGTATAGCCTAAAATCACATAGATCTCACAAAACAAATATACTAAAATCACCTAGATCTCACAAAACAAATATACAATATAAATAAGTTATTAGATCTTTGTAAACCATTTTCAATTCTCTAGATCATTTAAAATGAAAGAGAAGAGCATATGGGAATTTACAAGATCTTTACATGGATACTCAATTTTTTAATTAGGAATCTATGAAGTTAGATTTTTCAAAACAAAAGCTTTGATACCATGTTAGAAATTTGAAATAGATTGAATAACCCAAGGAAAATTTTAAGAGAAAGCCAAAGTTACATAAACTAGAAAAATATAAGAATGAAAACCATAACTCCAAGAGATTATCAAATGTCGATGTGACAATATTGCATTAAGAGATTCCAAGATGTATAAATATATGAATGAATGCATATAAAAAGATCACAAGGAAATGAAAATACAAGATAGGTAGTAAGTTTATATAGAACTAAGGAGAGGATGCAGGTGAAAAATCCAAAGAATAAGACTTAACCACAAAAAGTGGATATGGAAAACCAAAAGTGGAGAATATCACCAAAAGTGAAATTTTTTCCACCATTTAAATAAGGGGACACCATATCACTTATCTACTAGTTATAAAATCACTTTTTTATCCTAAGCAAGCTTAATAAACGTGTAGGAAAAACCTAGGACTAAGGGAAAATAAATTAACCCACTAGGAAAATAAAAACCTACACCAATAGTGGCAACAAAAAAAATGAGGCTATTTAACAACCCTGCAACTTCCCTTAGTCCACTTTAAATTCCAAACACCTATACTAACTTGAGATCTACTACAATGTCCCACACAGATCCTAGAAATAGAAACCCCAACTCTAGTAGATGAAATAGAGAAACCCTGACCAAAATATAAAAGGTACACATTTGAAGCCATGGAGGTTGATAAAGTTGGCATTTTCTCAAGAATTTTGATAGATATTGTATACACATAAGATATAAGGAAATACATTCATGAAAACATAGCAGAGATAGATCATACTAAATTCAAGTAGCTAGGAAAACCCCGCTCATTAGAAAATTGGATTAGATTGGTCCTCATCAGAGTCCATGATGATTTTATTTCTCATGAAAACATATTACATCACAAAGGAGTAAATTCAATGGTAACATGAATAAGCATGGATGGAGAAGTCCTGATAAAGAACATAGTAAAAAATGATGTCGTCACATAGCTCATTGGTGCAACACTAGATAGATGAAGCTAAGATCCTGAGTAATCACAAACCATGGAGTGCGGTGTGAAAACATAGGTATTTCCTACAAGATCTGGGTATGTGCAGTATCATGATGGGCCAAAAAGTGGCGATATGATGGGTATGTGGATGAAGACTTCTTTTTTACCCAAAATTGATGAAACGAAAAGGGTTTTTAAAGGAGATTCTCAGCTTTCTACCAATATAAATTATGCTTTACTTTGAATTTAATAAATAATTATTATTCATTTCTATTTGAATTATGACTAAATTCTTTATTGATAGGATGATTGAAAAAAATCTATAACTTTCAGACAATATCAAAAATTTTGAATGCACAACTTGCATCACATTCTATGCTTCGCATACTATAGGATTAAAAAAAAATTCATGAAGTTTTGATCAAGTTAAGGTGGTTAGACATACAATTTTTTTATATTTTTTAAAAGTTGTAATAAAAAATTCATAATTAATTATTTACTTGGAAAAAATTACAAAAATATGCACATCCACATTAGGACAAGTCCTCTACTTATATCTAAAATATTATAATTTTTTTGTCTTCTTATTAATGATTGAGGTGAGTCAAAGCAGACACCTACTTCTTATTTTGCCAATTTGAATTACTGGTAGAATTTCTAATTTTCTGAAATAAATTTAAAAAAAAAAAAAACTAGTAGTTTAGAAACTAGATTCAATTTCCTACATATTCTATTCTTACATATTTTTAAAATAATACAGATAACTTATTCAAATTTTTATGTCAAGTTGCCTAACTTTGATTTTTTTGATTTTTTTCCACTTAAGGGCCTATTTTTCCATGATGATCCTGCACATACCCATCTATTATGCAAATATGGAGGAATTTTCCATCACAATAGTAGTCCACATCATATATCAGGTGGTGGTAGAAGGGAAATATTTCAACTTCTATGAGGTTATGAGGGAGCAACTCATGAAGAATGTATAGAAGATAAATGCCTCCCACTACAACTTTCATTAAGGAACTTTATTGATATGATAGGTATTCTACTTTCTCAATGAGCTACTAGGATTCAAAGGTATCCTCTCAGATAAAAATGCACACCTACTAGTTTCTAGATAAGAAAACTTACACTGCAACATGTTGGGGCTTCTTCAAAAGCTTCCCATAGTAGATGTAAGTGTGAGAGAGGATTCCTTACGAATCCATAAAAATATATAAATATAATCACATTTCTAGTTGAAAAAGATTACACCAACATGGAGGTGGTAGATCCATGAGTGACATGGATCCCAAAACTTCCCTTCAAGATTTCACATAAAGAAGTCAATGGATATGCAAAAATAAAAAAAATTAGAAAGCCAAAGTATCCTAATGAAAAGAGGTTTGGTACCTATAAGTAGCTAATGGAATAAATCCATAAGAAGAATGCAGGGAAGAATTTTTTTCAAAGAACAAAGAATAGCTACACAAGCAGTGGGGTATCCCACCAAAAGATACCGCAAGACCATCTTCTTCAACACCAACTCTAGAATTTTACATACCTATTACATAGAGGTCTAGAAAATTGCATGGCATAGAAAGTACAAAAACATAAAGAGCCAACATTTTCTTCTCAAATAGAAACAACTCCGAAGGTATAGGAGGTACATGAGGTAATAGAGGTACTAATGGAAATGAGTTCAAAGAAAAATGGACACAAGGGAAGGTTGAAACAAGTGGTGAAAAGAAAGATCATCACATTTATGGAAGAGGAGAAAGAAGAAGTTGAAGTTCAACAACCCCCACAAAAGAGGAAAAATAAAACTCAAATAGTAGAAATTCAACAACTGAGAGTAGAAAGTCTACCTCAATCCCCTATCAACATGATAGAAACTACCAACACTATCATCTATTATGGTATGCTATAGAAAATCTTATCTATGTATGGTGATAGAGATGAAGAGAATAAGCATATAATCATACAAAGTTTAATAGTATATGAAACATATAAAAATGGGGGGTGACCCAAAATGGATGCTTATGATGAACCTCTTATTCTTCTATATTACATTCAATATGTGTGTTATATTATGTAAATGAGTAACAAAAATCAAATCACTCAAATAAAAATAAAAAGGAAGATCTAGAAAGGGTCAAATGTTGTATGTACCTATTACAAAAAGTGTTTTTTTGGACCTCACTAAGGACTCGTTCTAGTCGAGCATTGTAGAAAATCTAGAAATTAAACTTGTAGCTCAATTTATGTGATTTGAAAAATTTCTTTGCAACTTTGGCAACTTCGGAAACTTTTGTAATTTTTTTATCCAAAAGTTCTTCAACCTAAAACTTGCAATCACACATCAAAGGAGAGAAAAATATTGTTTTGTTAGGGAATAGGGGTTTACCTTGGTCAAACCCCATTTTGGTAATAAAACCTTGTAATGAAATGAAACATGAAAGGAATGATGAATGAACAAAATGCAATGTCACAACTCACCACACCTTAATTGAAACCTTGGATAAAAAATCTATAAAATAGCATGAAGTGGCCTCAATGAATGTAGATATTGATCATGAAACTTGATGTGAAACAATTCCTTTGATATGCTTGAATTGATCTTGAATGCTACATCACAACATTAGCTCAAACAACATGCATGATACAATCCATCATTGACATGACAATAGGAATCTTGATTTCTAAAATAATCTTCAATAATCTACCCTAAATGCTCTTGAATGCTCTTGAATACTCTAGCTTGATCTCATGAAGTCTCACAAAAGTTCTAGGATGAAACATAATAAATATCCTTATATTTATACATATCTTAACATTAATTCCCAAAATTCAGATATCACAAGCTAACATCAAATTATGGATTTGAAATCATTAAAATACCACCAAAAATACATGTCAAGGAGGGGTCCTAGATCTAAGTGAGGACCCATTCACCATGTGGAAAATGGGTCCCAGGCCACTCCCCTAGGACACACTTTGGGAAATGTGAAATGTCATGTAAAAATAGGGTCTTAGGACCTAGTGAGGACCCATTTTCCATATGGAAAATGGGTCCTAGGTCACCTACATAGGACACACATTATCCAAAATTAAATTTGTGTAATGCAATTTATGAATGTTGGGTTTTATCTCTCAGAATTTACATTTAATTAAGCTTGGATTAGAATTAAAGGGGATATTTAAGGAAAATTAGTTCCTCAATTAATTAATAAATCCCTAGATTAGTGTGAAAGTGTAAAGGTACACTATACAAGACCCTTTAAATAAGGCATAATTAAGTCCATTTTATTAAAAATGTCCCTAAACTTAATGTGAATAGGAAAAACATAATACAACACTAAATTTAGGAAACATTAGGCTCATTTTAATATTGATTATTTCCAAATTAAAAGTGTGGAAAAAAAGGACACTTTTCTAAAACTACACTATATATAAGAAAGTTTGACAAGAGGTTAGAGGAATTCATCAAAGATTTTCCCCAATAAATTATTTTTGCAATATGGGAGATGAGATAAAAATCCCTCAAAGAAGAAGAATTAAGGGAAAAAGTTACCAATGAGGTAGCCCTGGCTAACCCTTACCGTAGATCAAAAAAAATAATACAAGACGATTCTAAAGAACTTTAGACAAGGTAGAGGATAGACACTATGGGTTAAAGAAAGAAGAGATTACAAATATCTAAGAGGAAACCACCAAAATAACATAATAGATAATGGATTCCATGGTTGTGGAGGAAAGGGAAATGAAATAGGCCACACCATCACCCTCTCTAACAAGAATTACACTACACATGCATGTAGAGAAGGAAAAACACACAAAAAAAGAAAAATAAGAAGATGGGGAATCAACCACATCAATTTCACTTATCTAATCCAATAAGGATTTCTTGGCACACCAAAAAAAACTATAACCAACATCCACTCTATAGTTGATATAACTTCTACTAATGGGTTCCAAGTTAATTTGGAAAATATATCACCACTATAAAAGTTACAATTGGGAGATACTTTTCAATGCTAGTGCAAAGGAATAAATCCTACAAAAAAATGTAGATAATATAGAGCAATTGGAAGAAGTAGTACAAATTTTACAAGGCTCCATTCCACAGATACAAAGGGATGCCTCCTTTCTATTATCATAGTAACTCATAGATGGCCTCCAAGTGGAAATCAAGGCACAAAAATATAGAATTAGACAAGAGGCCCAACAATAAATTTTAAAGAACACATAAGATACTACAAAAATATATGTGGAAACCCTCTCCCAACTAGAAAAATAAATAAAAAAATGTAGATAATAGTATCACAAAAGCTAATATCCTCTATCAATTTCATCTCCAATGGCCTATCCTTACAAACAATTAGAAGTCTAGATAACACAACTTGAAACACCATATGAACTATTGAAAGATATGGATGGAGAAATAAGGGCTCAAGTAGAGAACACACATATATAGTTGAAACAACTACAAGATCAAATGGAAACCATAAAAATTAAAGTAAAACAACTTAGATAAGTAATCAACATCAAGCTTGCACACCTATGTAGAGTACTAGGAGAAGCTAATGTTGCCACACAACAAAAAAAATTCCTAAAAGACTTGTGGAGGTAGAGACTAATCAAATCAACACAAAAGGACATATAAACTTTTACAAAAGGAAAGATAGCAATGGCATACAACACTGATGTAGTTGAAGGTTACCTATAAACAAATTCTCTCATGGAACTGAAGCATTTTTTGAGGAAAATAACATTTTTCAAGGAGGGATGATGTTGGAAGGGTACAAGGTCCAAAGAAGAACCTATTGCAATCTACCACAAAGTACATGTAGAGCACTTGGAAAGTAAGGGAGATAGGTTAAAAGGGGTGCCCTATAAGGGTCACATCTCTATAAGAGGCTAGGTATTAATATATATGTAATTATAATTGATAGAATATGAAGTAACCGTAGGTAGATAAAGAAAGAATATATTGTTAAAGTAGAGAATAATAATTATGTAATCATTATATATATATATATACTTGGTTAACCAATAATTTTTGGCAATGTGGGCTCTAATGATTGAAAACTAAGGAAATGCAAAGTGTTTGAAAACATAGTGATGTATGCAAAAAGACCTAGAAATGTAAACAAACAATAATAAAACTTAATGAAACTAAAGAGGTGCACCTGGAAACTAGAAAATAATGTAATGAAGGTTCGGAAAACTATAGAAGTCGCTGGAAAATCCCACTAGGACTCATATGCCAAGCTAGGCCAATTAGTCCCGCTTCAGGGAAATTCTTCCAAAATAGTTTTTGGGGAATTGGGTACTCAGAACTATAGAAAACACTTTTTAGGCCTGGAAGTGGGACTCATTTTCCACAAATGGTGAATTATTCCACCTTTATATTTCTGTAAAATCAAAAGTCAAGTCTGTAGCTCTTGGTTTGCACTCTGCTCTTGATAGATTTTTGGATCTAAAACTACAAAATCTGCCCTATAGGTGTTATGCAAGCTTTAATTAGGGTTTTTATCACTTTGAAGAGCTTTAAAAATTTGATGAAGACTTTTCCACTTTTTCTCTTTGATAAATCTGCACACAAGACCTACAAATCAAGCAAAAAGAAAGGGGAAAATGGTTGGAAGGTTAGAGAATAAGGGTTTTCCATGGTCAAACCCCTAGTTGGCAATTAAACCATTGAAAATAAAATGAAAAATGTAAAGAGAGTGATGAATTAACAACATGCAATGCTACAATTCACCAAAACCTTGAAGTGGAAACCTAAAGATATGCAAGTAATAACTCCAATGTACTTGAAAATGCATGGAATGATTGATTGAGTGATTTCTTGAGTGCTTGAATGACTAGAAATTATTGCTTGAATGAATTGGGGTTTGAAAATGAATAGAAAATATCATATTTATACATAATTATTCCCTAATTCCCAAAAATACATCATAGGCCGACCTTAGGTCTTAAAAAATAAAAACCCATGAGTAATTTGAAATTATTTTGATTTTTGTGCTAAGAGAGACTCATTCGCCCCTAATGGAGAATGCGTCCCACTCAAGGAATTTAAGTGGGTGTCAAAAATTAAGTTGTTTTAGATGAATTTTAATGAGATTATTCTTAAAAATACACTTAAGTAAGGCATGTAGTCATGAAATGAGGCCAAATAAGACATGAGAAAGGTGTAATTATTGATGACGATCCTAGAAAATCATGAAATTTTGTTACAACACTTTACAACACTTTGAAATAAGACTTGGTAAATGATAAAAAGTTGTTATTTAAGTGAATTATAATAATAAGATCATAGAAAAGTGTGAAAAACTATTACAACACTTCACAACACTTTTATAAGGCATCATAAAGTTCTTAATGATTTGCAAGAACCCAAAACCTAATGTGAATGTGTTGATCACATTGCAACATTAAATCAAGGAAAACTAGGCCAAGATCCATAAGAGAGACCCAAATTAGTACAAAAATGTCCAAAGATCCATTTTTATATACTACATTTAGCCCTCAATTTAGTGAGAGGATGAACCTATTTCAATCTCACACTTAGCCAAACATGCACATTAAGAGGAATCCAAATGCACTTATGTGGGTAAGATGAAACAATAGTGATCAAGAGGGGTGATCAAGCAACCATGATCAAGATCCCATGGAAAACCAAACATAAGCACAAAGGAACACACATGAAAGTGATGATGAAAGGGATAAAAGAAAAGAGAAAGAGAGAATCAAATCAAGCTTTGATCATTTTTCCATTCCAATGTGGATTAGATCTAGGTTGTTTGTCCAAAAAAGAAAATGCATACTCACTCTGAGGCGATGAAACTCATGGTTGTCTATTAGGTGAGAAGGCCTAAGTGGTGATAAACATACACTCATGGCTGGTATGCAATCACACACACGTAGGTGGATATGGGGAAGTCATGCCTCAAAATGGGCTTCTCACTCAACCATACCAAATTTATACATCTTGATAACTTTAATAAGCTGCCACAAAAGAAAATGATTTTTTGTGCTTCATGAGACAAGCAAAGCTTCGTATCCTTGGAACTTATGAATAAAATTAGGCATGCAAGTTGTGTTATGCAAGGTGGACATATAACAAATGAAAAATGTAAAAAATAAAGAAAGCTCAAATGATTCAAGTGCTTACTTCATGTAAGGTCTTCTAACTTAGGGAACATTGTGCCTTATGTCTCCAAGAGAGGACCAATCAAAGAATAGAAAATTTGTAACTTATAGGATGCAGTGTGTCACATCAAGCCACTAAGAGGAATGTAATATGATAAGATAGATCAAGCTCATGAATGGCACTATACCCAATATCATCCACAAAGGAACAAACACATCGTATGAAGTAATAAGGCTGCACGAAGAACCAAGAAAAATTAAAAAAAAATGCAAAATGATAATGCCAATGTATTCCCCCACTTTAAAGGAATTGCTACACATCCTATTGTGAGAAATTACTTTAAAGTAGCAAATGAAAAATTAAAACAAGAAAGAAGACATGTGAGACAACTTGGAAATCCCTATGCAAATTCATATTTTTCTGAGTAAGGATTCTTCATGCAAAAGAAAAGGAAAGAAGGAAAGAGGGGTTTCCCAAAAAGTGAAAACAACAAACACACAAGGGATCTATGGATTTTGGGTTAGCATATTTTTTGCTACAATGTATTGTAAAGAGCTCGAAACTGTCATAATTCTCCAAATACATAGAATTGGAAGAATGAAACAAAGAGAGCCAAAGCAAAGAAAAATAACCCTTCTGGGTCAACATGGAAGAGAAATAAAGTGTCTTAATGCCTTGCATCATCCCCAAAAGGATAAAAAAAACATAAGAGAAAGAGAAATGTGAAAAATAAAGAAAAATATTTTTGGGTCAGTTCATGAAAGAGATATGAATGTCTCAATGCCTTGCATCATCCCCAAAAGGAAAACACAAGAACATACAAAGACAAGAGAAAAAGGAAAAGAAAAAGGGTCCTTTTGGGTTAGCATGGAAGATATATAGGGTGTCTCAATGTTTTGCATCATCCCCAAAAGGAATGGATAAAAGAAAAATAAATGCATGACATAGAGAAGAATGAAGGTAAAAATAGAGGAATGTCACAAAGAGAGAGGACATCAAACAAAACATCACGAGGGATCACATTACACACATGTAAACATACAAAAGAAAAAGAAAATGTAAAAGAGTAGTAAGGAAAATGAAAGTCAATTGTCTAACAAGTCGTCCACCTCCCGATCTCAGTTAGTATAAGTAGAAGGTGAACAACATAGTTAAGGGACAATGAAAAATTCATTAATAGGACAAGACTAACAAATTCTTTCCCTCACTGAGTGCGAGACAAGAATGAGCTGAGGTAGGTGATGGGAGAGGTCATGCAATAGTGAAAATGGAAAATTATACAACTATTGCATGTCAAGGAGTGGGTGAGTTTATTATGGGACTATTGGATAATAGTCATTACCATTGAAGTGATACTTAGTATTTCCTTCAATGTAAGACACTCATAACTACGGTGTCCAAGAACATGATGATATGCACAATGTGGAATTTTGGCATCTTTAGGGTGTATTACCAACCTATTCATAGGTGGTAATATTATGAGTTATTTTTTAAAATTATTTTTAATTTCCTTTTAGAATTATGTGGTGGAAAGAGAGGAAACTTTAGTTTTTGTAACTTGTAAGGTCACTTGTGTTTACTAGATTCACAATTTTCTCTAATTGAAGGAGGAGGATCTGCATGAATCCTATCACCCTTTTCATTGTTATTGTCCAAGGGTTGTTCTTGAGAAAGAAAGATATTGAAATTAGGGGGAGAATCAAAGATTGCCATGGCATCATCACAAAGCCTTAGATACTCTCTAGGAGGCTTATTTTTATGAGGGGGATCTTGATAGCCTATCCCCTTGGTATTTTCATTGATTGGTACTTGTTCAAGAATTTGATGTATTGCATGCTCACTTGTTGTGTTACAATATTGTGTGCTTATGATAGTGAAACCATTTCCATATGTATTTTGAAGGTTGATAGGAGTGTTTGTTACTTTTTTATCATAAAAAGGTTGTGTGTTTGCTAGTTTAGAGGAACTCAGTGCATCTTGTGTAGGAAACTTAGGTTCAACTTTTGTTTCAAGATGCAAGTAACTAAATGTCTCATGAGGTGGTATAGTAAAAAGGTCATGTGGTTTCATGGATGAATAAAAGGATGCATTATCTTCAAGTTTATTGAGGAAATTATTTAGGAACCTATTCATGTTGTCATCATCTTCTCCAATGATTTCAACATCACAAGGAGCACATGCATTATGAGTTGAGGGAGCAAGAGTGGGTTCAAGGTCATTAGGACTAGTTCCAAAGGAACAACTTGACATATCCACTAAGGACTTTAAGGACATACAAATCTTGTTGAAACAAAAATCCATAATGCAAATGAAAGAAATTGAGCTATCTATGCAAGAAATTGAATGAAACAACAAATCTGGAAACAAAAACAAAAAGATAATAGAAAGCAGGAACTTAGAAAATGAATTGTAAATGATAGAAAATGCAATGTAGATTATGCAACTAGACTAATTTACCTGGGGTGGTCAATGAGTCTAGGGATTGGTTTAAAAAAAAAAATTCAAAAAAATTAAAATGAATGTGATGCTTTTGAGGTTTTTTGATATAGATCTATGTGATGCAAATTCAAAATTTCAATGTTTTTCAATGAATTTAAATGAAAAAATGAACTTTTCACTAATGCAATTTTGAAAACCCTAGAATGAAAATTAAACAATGAAAAACCTAATGCAATTTTGATGGAAGCTATAATTAGGATGTAAATGTACTTTAAATTAGAAGTATGATGTTGTAAAGTTGGGTTCACCAAAATGAACCAATAATTTTTGCCAATGTGGGCTCTCTTGCACTTCTAGGGTTTTGTACCTAAAAGGAGAGAGGGATACCAAAAATTGTGATGGCTCACTCAATACTAAAGCAAGTATGATTGAAATATTTCTAAATGGAATGTCCTAAATGCATAAAAATGATGAAATATATTGACTAATGATTGAAAACTAAGGAAATGTAAAGCGTTTGAAAATATAGTGTTGTATGTAAAAGACCTAGAAATGTAAAAACACAATAACAAAAATTAATGAAAATAAAGAGGTGCACTTGGAAATTGGAAAGTGATGCAATGGAGGTTTGGAATCCTAAATAAGTCATTGGAAAAGCTAACTGGGACTCATATACCAAGTTGGTCGAATTAGTCCTACTTCAGGGAAATTCTACCAAAATAGGTTTTGATGAATTGGGTACTCAGAATTGTAGAAAACACTTTTTCTGGCCTGGCAGTGGGACTCACTTGCCATAGATAGAAAATTAGTCCACCTTTAGATTTATAGAAGATCAAAAGTCAAGTTTGTAGCTCCTGGTCTACACTTCTGCTCTTAATAAGTTTCTAGATCCTAAACTACAAAATATGACCTATAAGTGTTCTCCAAGCTTCAATTAGAGTTTTGATCACTTTGAAGAGCTTTAACAAATTTATGAAGACTTTTCCACTTTTTATCTCTAATAAATCTGCACACAAGACTTGCAAATCAAACAAAAATAAAGGAAAAAATGGTTGGAGGGTTAGAGAATAGGGGTTTTCCTTGGTCAAACTCCTAGTTGGTAATTAAAACCTTGAAAATGAAATGAAAATGTAAAGAGAATGATGAATGAAAAACATGCAATACTACAACTCACCAAACCCTTGAAGTGGAAATTTTAAGATATGCAAGTAATACCTCCAATTTACTTCAAAATGCCTACAATGCTTGATTGAGTGATTGCTTGAGTTCTTGAATGATTAGAAATGATTGCTTGAATGAATTATGGTTTGAAAATGAATAAAAAATCTTCTATTTACACACAATTATGCCCTAGTTCTAAAAAATATATCACAAGCCAACCTTAGGTCTTAAGAAATAAAAACCCATGAGTAATTTGAAATTAGTTTGATTTTTGTGCCAAGAGGGACTCATTCACCCCTAATGGTGAATGGTTCCCACTTAAGGAATTTAAGTGGGTGTTAGAAATTAATTTATTTTAAATGATGTTTAATAGGATTATTCTTAAAAGTACACTTAAGTAAGGCTTGCAGTCATGAAATGGGGCCAAATAAGACATAATAAAGGTATAATTATTGATGATAAGCCTAGAAAAGTATAAAAGTTTGTTACAAAACTTTATAACACTTTGAAATAAGACTTGGTAAATGATAAAAAAATGTTATTTACGTGAATTATAATAATAATATCCTAGCAAAGAATGAAAATGTGTTACAACACTTCACAACAATTTTACAAGGTATCATAAAGTTCTTAATGATTCACAAGGACCCAAGACCTAATGTTATAATGTTTTTAACACATTATACATTAAATCAAGGAAAACTAGGTGAAGATCCACAAGGGAGACCTAAATGAGCATGCAAATGTCCAAAGATCCATTTTTCTATGCTACATAAGGATTTAATGGGTATATGTGTTATGAATGGTTATTGTATGACTAATGATACTTGGGTTTCTTTTAGATAGATTCCTTTACTAGAATTACTCATTTCTTCCATTGTATCCTCTGGGGTATAAATTAATTATAAAAGGAATACTAGGGTATAGATATTTGAACTGTAATTCCTCACATTCCTCTGCTAATATTAACACTCATCTCTTTGTTTATAATGTACATAGGATCCACACTATATATCCCTCCAAAAAGCTCATGTGATATATACATATCTATGTATATGCCTCTACCATGACCACACCAAAACCCTAATATATACATAGTCTTATGTGTCATATACATACATAAAATTTAAAATATGTACACAACATTGAGAATATACACCCACTCTTGTGCATTGCCTACATACACCCCTCATTTGCAATATCCATATAAAATCAATAATATATTTGTTTAACCTACATATATCCCTACATATATCCTTTCCTACAAACCTTTGTGACATTTATAAATGTATTATACTGATAATATATATTGAAAAAAATTAATTATATATATTTCCCAATACTTACACAACATATACATATTCCACCTAATAAATCTCCCATGCATGATTTATAGCTGGATAGGAGTTTAGTTGTCATTTTTTGTTTTTTTGTTTTTTTTTAAATATGAGTGACCAAGGTCCCTACCATAACTATATACTTAGCCCCTATTTGTGTCTCCGATTAACCCTTAGTCACAAGGGTTAATATATTAGCCCCTTTTCATTTTTTGAAAATTCTTATCTAGCACTTGGTTCTAATAGTGACTAGGACCCAATGACTAGGGGGATTAATAATTGAGCCCTTTTCCTTGAAAATTTTCAAAAACCTACTCTCACTAAAATGTGAATAAATTTTGTCGTACTAATCATATTTTTGACATTTTTTAGGCATCCAAAATAATTTTTTTTAGTTAGATGTAGTCGTATAGATGGATTTTTGTTAGCTACTTTAGATCAAGTATATTCTCTTAAAAGTGAGTATGCTCTTATAAAAATTGAAACAAGCATATCTTTCACGTACATTATTCTTTTTTGGTGATTTTTAAGGATTTATGAAAATTTTGCAAGAATTCTAATGATGCGTTTGGTGTTTTTATTTGAAGTACTATATTTTACATTTCTAATTAACCATTGAATACAAATTCCTTTTATTTTACAAGCCAAAAACATATAAACAAATATTTACAAAAGAAAAAGTGCTAAAATATCAAAATTTTGACATATAAGATAATTTTAAAATGATAATTTATTTTTTGTGTGTACCTTTTCTTTTTATGCGTATTTTTAAACTACTACTTTTTGGGATTAAAAATACATCATATTCCAATTTGGTTAATTAAAGAATAATACTCTTTCAATGTTGAAGGGTGTGTTTTTGTATGCTCTTCTCTAACAAACTTGTGTGACCTTGAGAATTGAAGGAACCACTTCTTGTTTTCTTTTTTATGAGGCTTGTCTAGGGATTTCATCACCTTGGAATAGGATGGCCTCAATTCCAATGTTTTGATGGAGTATAAATAGAGAAGGGTGAATCAAAAGAAACACCTTATGATAGTTGTGAATGTTTTATCCAAGTTAAGCCCCCAACAACTTTATATGTTATGGATTTAAAGGATAAAGGTGGGTTACCCTTTTATCCTTGTTTTTTGACTTCTTTACATATCGACGACTCCACTAGATAACCTATATACCATAGTTTGAGTACTTTGTCCATATTTTAGTGTGGTGCAAGGGATGTGGATCATAAATTGAAGTTACATAGAACACACTTCCATGTGATGAAATAGATCTAACCAAGGTAAATTCGTTGGCCACCTTCAATAAGGAATACTACACTTTTCTATTGGGTAGTGATCTCTAGCTATCTATTCATAGGTAGATAGTACAAACTAGGTATGTGAAAGAAGTTGGGTCCATTTTTAGGGGAATTTTCACTTTCTAGCTTTAAAATAGGTACCCATTTTGAAGTGGGTACTCATTCCAAAAGGTTTGAAACTCACAATCAATTTTTTTCATTTGGATTTAGGCTTAGAAAAGGCATGGTAAGCCAATCGTTAGTCTTGGACCTAAAAGTACAAGGTCATGTGGTAATGCCATGAGAAAAATATAACTTTGGAAATATGGCTAATGAATCATTTTTAGAATTATTTTGTAAAATTAAAACTTGTTATAGATGATGAAGTATAGTTTTCAAATATGTAATTTTTTAATTATTAGATTATTTTTTCTATTTTTTAATCAATTTCTTAGGAAAATGTTCGATAAACTTGAAACGCCAAGTTTTTGTATTTTTTAATAACTTTAATTTCTTAATTTTCTTGTAAAAAAAATGGAATCAATCTAAAACAAATTCTTTACACAATAAAAAAAATGATTAGTTTAGGTCAAATCATGATCCAATAAAAAATTAATAAAAAACAAATATTTAGGAAAATTTATAAAAAAATATTCTCATTAGAATTCAATATAATATACATCATTTTTCAAAAGGAATTAGAAAAATAATTTTTATTTAGGTCAAAATATGGTGTACATACATGTGCATGGTATGGTCCTGAAAAAGTGACTTTAAAAAGTAATTTTTAATACAATTCCTTTTAGAAATTATTTTGTATAATCTAGGTCATCAAGTATCACAACAACCCCAAGGTCTTAAAATTCAAATTCAAAAAAATAAAGGTCATCAAATATCACAAAAAAATTTAGAATCTCAAGGTATTCAACACATATCACAACATGAACCAATGTACCAACATTTATTGACACAAAATCAAGGAAATCCTCAAAAAAAATCCCAACAACAATTGATAAAAAATAAAGGAAGTCTTCAAAAAATGTCCCAACATCAATTGACATAAAATAAATGTGCACAACAAATAATCCAACATCAAGGTCTCAAAACAAAATGGGTTCACACCATCATATTCCTCGATAACATAAAATCTTGTGGAGTCTCATATACAAACAAAATCAAGCATCCCAACATCAAGGTCAATTTTCCCCTCATCAAATTCAAAACATCTCAAATCAAAATCTACAACAATAAGTGTCAAAAATTAAAAACTTAGTTGCGGGTATGTGCAGGATCATGATGGTCCAAAAAGTGGAGATATGATGGGTATGTGACTGACGACTTTTTTTTACCCAAAATTGATGAAATGAAAAGGGTTTTTAAAGGATATTCTTAGCTTTCCACCAATATAAATTATGATTTACTTTGAATTTAATAAATAATTATTATTCATTTTCTATTTGAATTATGACTAAAGTCTTGATTGATACGTTGATTGAAAAAAATCTATAGCTTTCAAACGATATCACATTCTTTGAAACTGAAACATACATCACATTCTATGCTTCACATACTATAGGATTAAAATTTTTTTATGAAGTTTTGACCAAGTTAAGGTGGTCAAACATACGAGTTTTTTATATTTTTTAAAAGTTGTAATAAAAATTCATAGTCAATTATTTACTTGGAAAAAAATTACAAAAAAATATGCATCACATCGGGAAATGAGTCCTCTACTTATCTAAAATATTATAAAAAAATATTATCATTTTATTGTGGTTAGGGTGGTCAAATAGACACCTACTTGTTATTTTTCCCTAAAATTTAAGTGCTACTACATTGAAATTTCAAATTTTCACCAAATAGATTGAAAAAAAAAAACGTAGTATTTTAGAAACTAAATTCAATTTACTACATATTCTATTCTTACATATTTTTGAAATAATATAGATAATTTATTCATATTTTTACATCAAGTTGCCGAACTTTGATTTTTCTAAAATTTTCACCACTTAAGGGCCTGTTTTTTCCATGATGATCCTACACATACCCTTCCACAACAACAACAATACCAAGATTTCTAATGTCAAAATCAAAGTTTCTCCTCATCACAACAGACTCATAATACCATTTCACAAACTCAACACATTCCCCAAAATTAATACATCACATCAAATCAAAAAATCATTCCACCTCCACAACACATCATTCCATATCCCCAAATACAAGCTTGGTAAGCTAACATCAATCTATTGCAAAACAACAAGCCTTGCAAGATAAAAAATGATAAAAAAGCTCAAAATCCTAAAAATCCTTACAAGCTCAAGAATATTAACAATGTTTATAAGCCCAACAAGCATTGCAAGATCAACAATCCTTACAAGCTCTCAACAACAATATGTTGAACAATAGTTGCTTGTACAACGACAAGGTTTGCAATATAATAAACAAAAGAATAATTCTAATTATCAATAAAATGCCACAAATAAACATTCATATGGAGCATATAACACACCACCACCTTCATCACCTTTAAATCCACAATATCATACCATATAACACATACAACAACACATCATCATATCAAAATCTACCTTACAATTTGACCACCATTCTACAATTCACCACATATACTCTACCATTGAACAATCTTGAAGATGACATATCTTAAAAAATCAAGACACTCACACAAAAAATTCAAGATATTCAAATGGCGAAAATGAAAAAGTCATATGTAGTGCAATATTTATGTCCTTACCCATTTGATTGCAATATCAAAATGATACCATTCCCTCCAGGCTTTGACATACCTAAATTTGAAAAGTACAAGGGGCATGGTAATATAGAGGAGGGTATGTGCAGGATCATCATGGAAAAAATAGGCCCTTAAGTGGCAAAAAATTGAGAAAAATTAGAGTTAGGCAACTTGATGTAAAATTTTGAATAAGTTATCTATATTATTTCAAAAATATGTAAGAATAGAATCTGTAGAAAATTGAATGTAGTTTCTAAACTACTAGGTTTATGTTAGAAAAAAAAATCTATTTGGAAAATATATGAAATTTCAATGTAGTAGTGCTTAAATTTCAGGGAAAAAATAAGTAGGTATCTGTCTGACCACCCTAACCACAATAAAATAATAATATTTTTTTATAATATTTAAGATATAAGTATAGGACTCATGTCCGAATGTGATGCATATTTTTGTAATTTTTTTCAAGAAAATAATTAATTATGAATTTTTACTACAAATTTGAAAAAATATAAGAAATTGTATGTCGACCACCTTAGCAGTCAAAACTTCATGAAATTCATTTTTTAAAAATCCTATAGTATGTGAAGCATAGAATGTGATGCATTTTTCAGATTCAAAAAATGTGATACCATTTGAAAGCTATAGATGTTTTTCAATTAACCTATAAATCAGGACTTTAGTCATAATTCAAATAGAAAATGCATAATACTTATACTTTATTAAATTAAAAGTAAAGAAGAATTTATATTGGTGGAAAGGTGAGAATCTCCTTTAAAAACCCTTTTCGTTTCATCAATTTTGAGAAAAAATAGTCATTAGCTACATACCCTACACATACCCATCATATCGCCATTTTTTGGCCCATCATGATCCTGCACGTACCCAGGAGCACAAATGTTACAATATTTTATGTAGCATTGATGGAAGTAGCACATAATGATTCATACTTGATGCATGTCTCCCCAAGAATTTTGGGAGGCCAAGATATAGAATGGTTTTCACTCTTACCTCTAGGAATTAATACATTCCAAGAGATAATTGATCAATTTGTAGCATATTTTTCATACAATATTGATGCAGATGTAATATTGGAGGACATATATACCCTTAAAAAATAATGGAAAAGAATTTTAATCCTTTTTATAGTGATGGAGACATAGAGAAATAAGATGTAAATGGGAAATGTCAAAAAAAACAAGTAGAAATCATTGTTGAAAATGTGGAAACTGATCTAGCCTTCTAATTAAGGATGCAATGTGTGTCATCATATGAGGAACTCATATCCAAGGTACTTTACATTGAAAGGGATGCCACTTTAAAAGGAGAAATACAAATATACAAATACAATCACCCATCATCTAGTTCCAATGGCAAACCTCATATATGTGCCAAAAATAAGAACATTACTAACAATGGAATAGTTGATGCAAAAGTTGTAATAAATTCTCCACCAAAAGTGAATACACAACAACAAAACAAAAGACCACCAAATGATAATAAACTATCAACAAAACAAAACCCCAAGAGGACCACCACCAAGGAAAAAAATTACCCACAAAGATGTAGCTTATCGAAATGGTATTGCAAGATATTGTGTATCCTTGGGTTTTACCTATTCTAATGATGCAAAAAAACTAAAATATAATGTAAAAACACAAAGAACACCTCAAAGATTAGCCTAAGGAATTGTTAACACAAAGAGATAAGATGAAAGAAGATTGCAAATGATTATACCTTCTCTTCGCAGCTGAAATTCCTTGGTTGACCCTTGATTTTGAGTACTTGTGTGCTCCTTGGATGGCTATTGATATGACTAAATGCAAGATTGACTATATGATGGGATACAAATGCAAATGACCAAAATGGCTTTCCTAAGTAAGAGGAAATTCTTGTGAATTGAGTTTTCAAAATGACAGCATGTAGGTGCAAAATGACTAAGTGTAGAAAATTCCTTAAAAGAGGGGGTATTTATAGAGAAATTTGAATTCTCTAGAGAATTCAATGGTTGATATTGAGCCACCAAGGTCAAGATGTAGAGCTATGGTGAGTTGAGGACCCACAAGCCCTCACATCTTGACATGTGGAATGTGAGATGGCCTAGGATAAGATGATGTGGAAGTGAGGTGGAAGAGAGGAACATGATGTGGAGGAAGGACAAGTACCTTGGGGGTGAGAAGATTTCCTAAAAACTGAACTTCTTGTCCCCAAGTGAAGATGAAAGTGACATTTGAGAAATTTTAGAATTCCTCAAAAATCTCCATAGAAAAAGAGAATGTGGTTGGAGAAATAAATGTGAATTAAAAATTCACAAGCTTGGGAGAATCTAATGGATAAGAGAGGGTCTCCAAAAAGGTGGGAGTTGGTCACATGTGGATGAGGTGACGAGTCCAATGTTCTAGAAGTCTTGGAAGGATAAAATATGAATTAAAAATTTACACGGGGAAGAGGAGGACCTAGGATGAATAAATATGAATTAAAAATTCACATGGGAAAGAGAGTCAATGCTAGGAAAGGTAAATGGAAAGGTTGACTAAAAACGGATGCTAAATGTGGCTAATGACCTTAATTAAGGTTGTGCAAACACATAATTAGGATAATTAGTGGAAGATTAGAAGAAAATGGAAAATATTGGAGGATGTGACATTAATCCTTGATTAAGAGGATGCACATCCTAATCATGAATTAATTAAATTAATTTAGATTAGAGAGGGATTATGGAGGGTGTGACAAGGAGAGAGAAAAATGAAGAATTTCAAATTGATTTCAATTCAGAAAGGTTAATTGACTAAATTAAATAAATTGATGTATTTATTTAATTTAGAGAGGGAAAAGATGTAAGGTAAAGCATTTAATTGTTAAATTAAATACTTTAAGGACCTTAGGCAAAAAGTGTAATATTAATTAAATAAATTAATATTGATGGAATGGATGAAAAAGGAGGTGAATTTGATTGTATGGGAGTGATCAAATTTGAATATCTAAATTTTCCCCCTCTTCAAAATACTGTTAGAATAATAGTGTTTCAAAGAAAAATAAAATGCAGATGGTGAAGGAATTGATGGGGCTTGATGCCCCATCATGAAAAAGGTTGAATGAGCTACCCAAGCAGAGGGAAAAAAGAGGGAGATGCCCCAGTGATTGGCACAAAGGGATTGTGGAAAAATGGGGAAGAGGAGGACCTAGGATGAATAAATGTGAATTAAAAATTCACATGGGAAAGAGGGTCAATCCCAAGAAAGGTAAATGGAAAGGTTGACTAAAATAGGATGCTAAATGTGGCTAATGACCTTAATCAAGGTTGTGCAAACACATAATTAGGATAATTAATGGAAGATTAGAAGAAAGTAGAAAATTTAGGAGGATGTGACATTAATCCTTGATTAAGAGGATGCACACCCTAATTATGAATTAATTAAATTAATCCATATTAGAGAGGGATTATGGATGATGTGACAAGGAGAGAGAAAAATGAAGAATTTTAAATTTATTTAATTCAAAAAGGTTAAATGATTAAATTAAATAAATTGATATATTTATTTAATTCAGAGAGGGAAAAAATGTAAGGTAAAGCATTTAATTGTTAAATTAAATACTTTAAGGACCTTAGGAAAAAAGTGTGATATTAATTAAATAAATAAATATTAACGGAATGAATGAATAAGGAGGTGAATTTTATTGTATGGGAGCGATCAAATTTGGATGTCTACATTTTTCCCCTCTTCGAAATACTATTAGAATAGTAGTGTTTCGAAGAAAAATAAAATGTAGATGGTGAAGTGATGGGGCTTGATGCCCCAACATGAAAGAGGTTGAATGAGCTACCCAAGTGGAGGGAAAAAGGAGGGAGAGTCCCTAGTGACTGCCACAAAGGGATGGTGGAATAATGTTAGGGTATCCCCCCTCTAGAGGGAAGTTGGGGAAGAAAAGGGGCCCTAAGTGACTTATCAATAGGAAGAAATGGAAGGTCCATTGGATAGAGCTAAAAAAATTGAGCAAATTTGTTTTTGAATAGAGTTGATCGGATGCATGGTTTGCAAATGGCGGCCCCAGGAAGCTAGGAAATTAGTTGGGAATAAAAAATTTAAATAAAAGGTAAAAAATACCTTTTATTTTAAAAGGTTAAAAATAGGGGTTAAAAGGTAATTTTTTAAAAATTACCTCATCTCATTTTTACTGTAGCAGTTGAGAGAAGAGGAGAGGAAGAAAGCGAGGAGTGACAATTTTGATAGATAATGAGACCAAGATCATCCACCCAGTGGATGAGCTGCAGAGATTCTACAATGAGTACATAGTGCCCTGCCAGGTTAACAACGAAAACCCTCCGTGTGTGTTTGAATTATTTTTAATAGGTTTTTGAATAATTTTTTAAAATTTGAACAGATGGGTTTTGTTGATGGGATGGGATGAAAAAAAGGGTATGAGTCAGTTTTTTGAAAAAAAAAAAATTAGTAGTTTTAGAGGGGGAACAGGAGGGCAACAGGTGTGGCCGCCCCATGTCAAGGTGGTTCTACCCCAGGCTGGGGCACAACCACCCTATGCCAAGGAATGGCCACCCCTCCCTTCCGAATAGAGTCATCCCACCCTTTAGGGTGCATCTGCCCCAGGTTGGGGTGTGTCCACCCCAACTGAGGGTGGGGTCACCCCAGCTTGCGGGGCTCAGTTGCTCCAGGTTGGGGTAGGGCTGTCCTAGCTTGTGGGGTGTGGCTGCCTCAGTTAGGGGAAAGGCCTCCTCAGGTTGGGGCATATCCACCTCGGGGGTGGGGCGTGTCTACCCTAGCTTGTGGGGTGCAACTTCCCTGGGCTGGGGCGGGTCTACCCCAAGGGTGGGGTGTGTCCACCCCATCCTGCGAGGCACAATTGCCTCGTGTTGGGGTAGGTCTGCCCTAGTCGAGGGTGGGGCTGCCTTGGTTGAGGGTGGGGCCACTCCAGGCTAGGCTGTGTCAGCCTTGGCCTGTGGGGCGCAACCGCCTCAGGTTGGGGCAGGAACGCCCCAGGAGGCAAGGCAGGTCCAACCTGCTGTAGGGAAAATCCACCCCAACAAGGAAGGAAGGGGGAGGTAAAAAAGAAAAGAAAAGAAGAAAGAAAGGGGGAGACAAAAAAAGGATTATCTCGAGGTCGGGAATAAAATGAGCTAACAAGAGGATGAGTTTGTGTCCAGAGTTTGGATCGAGTACAAAATTATGAGCATCAATCAGATGTATTAGTAGTGACGACTGCAACAATGACCATTGTAGATAACACAACATTAGAGCATGTGGGGTTATTGCAATTTTTGCAATTTTTGACACTGAGAGCTCATTGAATGATGCTGATGGCATTGATAAAGAGATGGAGTTCAGCGACATTGAATTTTCATCTCCCTATAGGGTAGATGATAGTGACCTTGGAGGATATATGGCACATCCCGAGGTTGCCTATAGTAGGGAAGTTAGTGAGTGAGGTGGAGTTAAGGGGGGTGGAGCTAGATGAGACCATCTTGGTGCTGTTTGGACATGATGATCTACCCATTCAGAAGGGGTAGTCAGAATTAGATAGATGTTTGTCACTAAGGATGCCGCTTGGCCCTACCATTGTACCTTTGTGGATTGATTAGTGGGTTACTGTTTCCAGAATGGGGTAGGTTCTCTTGTAGTCTACGATACATGGAGGTGATTCAGAACAATTTCAAGTGGCGAGACAGACAATTTTCATGGGGATCATGTGCATTAGCTCATTTATATAGGGATATGCATGGGATCTATTACCCAAGGCTTGCGAGTTTGACACACATGAACTTATTATAGATTTAGGCATGGGAGCACATTATGGTGACGAGTCCAATAGTGGTGAGGAGAGGGACGGTGGATGACATAGAGCCAGTTGCGTGGGAGTACAAGAAGGCTAGAGGTTGGGTATTGTGATATGAGATGCAAGGGGATATAGATGGGTGGAGGAGAGTCTTGGATGATTTGCAGGTGGCAAACATAAAGTGGTAGCCATATATGTATCAATAGTTTAGGGGATGGGATGACCAGGAGAGACATTAGGGATACTTTATGAGCAGATGTTTCTTGATTGGGATTCTGCCACACATAGTAGAGGTGCATTGACCAGACAAAGTGGTGAGCTAGTTTGGGCCGAGATAGGATATTCCGATAGCACCTACCATGTTTCATTGGTACAATAGAGAGGTTCCATGGGGAGGCATCATTTCACCTAGAGCAGCTAGGGAGACGTGGATGACAGTAGGATGGGAGACCTACCTAGGGAGGGTTGGAGGAGATCGGTAGCCAGGGGTGACAGGTCGATATCTAGGGTGGTTCTAGAATATGTGATGGGAGAGGATTACTCCTATGGAGCCCATTATCGGGGCATTGGGCTTCGGTCTAGAGGATGAGCAGAGACTGCAGGTGGAGATGAGGGGGATAGTTTAGTAAAGGATGGGGGATATGAGAGAGGTAGGTTATAGAGGATAGGAGGGGTGGACTAGGAGGAGGTTGGATAGGTAGTTGCAGATCAGTCGATCAGGGTAGTGAGGATGAGGAGATAGTGTAGGAGAAGCCAAAGGGAGAGGGATGATAAAAAAAATAGGGAGGCCAAGATGTTAGCGAGGGAGGAGAGAGTTGATCTAGAGAGGGGCACGATGACAAGACAACGAAGGAGAGCATAAGGGAGGATCTAGCCACAGAGATCCCATGGGGAGAGCATGGTTGAGGAGGTGGAGGATGTGGAGGTGTTGGGAGTGAGGGAGGCACTAGAGGAGGAGAGGAGACCCTTAGGATGATAGATCATGGTGGGGAGGCATAGTCAACCATAAAGAGTTTAGGTGCACCCCACTGTGGAGGACCATGAAACTCATCAAGAGAAAGAGTGTAGGGGGGGCGATGATGCTAAGGAGATAGATAGAGATGTTCGAGATATGGATGTTTTGGATGCAGAACCATTGATAGTGGTTCCTTATGTGGCCCCAAAGGATCCCACTATATAATTGAGAGGTACCAAGGCAAGGCTTCAGATTATGGAGTAGAGAGTGAGAGCACTCAAGGCCGAGCTAGTGAGAGTATAGGCAGAGAGTTAGAGGGATTATGAGGTCATTGTTCTTTGCCTATATTCAAAGATGGGGATAGTGGAGAGGGAGAGGGATAGCTTGCAGGTAGACATATAGGGAATTCAGGACAAGTTGGCTAGTGTGAGCTAGAACCGTGATAGGCTACAGGTAGGGGTCATCATATTATAGGCTAGGGGGAGCAAGAGGGGATGACAAATTAGGGGTCAGTAGGAATTGGGAAACAAATAGATGATATTTGACAGGAGCGGGATGAGCTATGTGATAGAGTGTATTTTTTAGAAGAGATAGTTAGAGATATGGGGTTGATATAGGAGAGGGAGAGTGAGGAGAGGTAGTAGGCACATATTATGCAGGTAGAGAGAGATGTAGCCTAGGTGTAGGCGTAGGCTATGGAGGCAGAGAGGGATGTGGTGCAGGCATGCGTTTAGGTTTTGAAGAGTGAGAGAGAGTTGATAGAGGCACAAGTACAATATCTACAAAGAAGGAGAGAGGAGGAAATTTCAGAGGTATCAACTCTCTAGTGAGAGTGAGATTCTGTAGAGTTGATATTGTAGGCTCTACAGTGAGACAAAGATGTAGTAGTGGCTCGCACACAGGCTACCCAGAGGGAGAGGGATGTGGTAGAGGTACAAATACAGATGCTATAGGTAGAGAGGGATGTCACAGTGGCTTAGGAATAGGCAACATAGATGGAGAAGGGTGCAACAGAGGTACAGATGCAAATGCTACAGGTAGAGAGGGATGTTGTAGTGGCTTAGGTGTAGGCAATACAAAGTGAGGGTGGTATGCCAAGAGAAAATATATAGGTATTGTGGAGGGAGAGAGATGCAATAGTGGCACAAGCAATGGCTATGGAGGAGATGAGGGATCGAATATAGGTAGAGCTGGCACAATGATGATTATCTTAGGAGACATGGGAGTAGGAGAGGAGAGCCATTACCAGGGACTGAGATAGGTATCGCTAGGAGTGGAATTCCTTTTAGGTCTAGGTTGTTGAGCAAGAGGAGAATATGAGAGAGGCAAGATTTTGGATGGTTGCATATCAGCATGCAGTTCCCAATCTAGCACAACAGACATTCTATTACATTTGACAGACAACTCAAATTCTAGCACCATCTCAGTCACTAGGGATATGGACTTGAGGTTTCAGTGAGTTACCCAGGGTTTCTCAAGGTAGGAGGATAGTACCTAATTCTCCACAGAGATTAGATGTGGGTAGTTCATTTAGTAGATGATAGGTTACTAGGTTTTTGATAGATGCAGGGTAGATGGACAGTATAGAGTTGCAATTGTTATTTACAGGAGCTTGTATTGGTATTTTGATTTGATGATTTTGTTTATGATGGTCATAGATTTCAAGATGACATCAATGACATTATTATGATGTTATTCATGTGATAGTCATGATATTCATGATTATGAGATGTACTTTGTACTTTTGGTATATTTATATATGATATATGATAACCCTTAATGACACTGTGTTCATGTGTTGGATGAGTGATTATGATTATGCATTTGTGGACTATGGATGATTTTATTGATGCATATGTGGATGCTTATATGATAATATGATGTATGCATATTTTTTTATCTATGATGGCTTATGTAGATGTTTGTGTATGGATGCTTATTTGATTTATTCATGTGTATGTATATGTTTATAATGGCTTATGTGGATTCTTTTATGAATGTTTTATACATGCAGGATGTGATGCATTATGAGTCTAACACTTTGTGATGTAGGTGGAAATGTATGTATGTATAGACCTAGTTATGCATGGATACTTAACATAATGATGCAAATGTATGGATCCAAAGTGTAATTAATTTATGGTAAAACAACAGTAACATAAGTGTTAATAAGGATATACATGATAATGGAAGATGGGTGTGGGAATAGTGTGAGTTTGCACCTGTCACAAACCTTTTAGTATCTTGAGAAGAATAGGGGATAGAGGGGGAAGTATTTGCACAACCAAAATCATAGGGTGAATGAAATGTAGCAGTCATGATCATGAAATGCAATCCTAATATATTTTTCCATCATCAGAGCATTGATTTTTGCTATAGCATAAGAAACCTAGTGCCGGGGTATAGGAAACCAACACAAGTGAGCATTGAATGTATGAAACAAATACACAGACAAGAAGGCTATCCCAACACCCCAAAGTGTCAAAGACTTTGGTTGGGGTAGCTATTGGGATAACCACAGGAACAAAGGGATTCCCCGATGTAACACAAGATCATAGGGATCTTGGTGGGTACTATGTGGGACAACCCAACAAACAACAACAATAAAAGGTCAAGATATGCCCCTATGTGAATTAGTCAAAACACACCATAATATGATAGATTATGGAAACCTTAACTAATTGTAATAGGGAGCTCAAATGATAAACAAAAACCAAAAGCATCAAAAAATCACAATCAATTTCAAAATATACTTTGCCATAGGATCAAGGGGGTGGATGGGGTTGACAAGGTCTATTAGGAAGGATGCATCCTATTGAGATCGATGATGGATACTAAACTAAAAGATCGATATGACATGGGATAGTCGGAGCTGATTAGACATACTAATACTAGTGGATCTCATTTGTTAAAAACTAGCTAGGTAAGGAAATAATTTGATGATACAACACAAGGGAGATAAGATACGAGACGCCCTATAGACCTAGGGGCTCGGGGGCTAAATCATATATTAGCCTTGCCTATGTGAAATTTTAGAGCCCTCGTAGTTCTTGAGAAGACCATGGCTAAAGTAGAAAGAAGAAAATGGTGACTGATGATGAATGGCACAAGGCATGACACACAAATGCCCCGGGGGAGGATCAAATGATCAACCTTGCTTGCATGAAAGCACAGGGGCAATGTAGTTCCAAAAAGATGAATGATAAATGACCATAGATAAAAGTGAAAAGGGATTGATGGAGACAAATGATGGAGGAACAAATAGGTTGGTCCAAAAGGCCCTAGGGGAAGATCAAATGACCAACCTTGCCTACTTGAAAGCGCATGGGCAATGTAGTTTGATTAAAACAAAAGGACCATTAGAACAAGATGGAACCTAGGTGAGACTGACACAACGAATAATCCTAAATGGTGACATAAACTAACAGATAGAAAAATTGATGACAAAAGGTTAGACTAGGATAGAAAGCTCAGGATAATAGATAGCATATATAATCGTCCAATGCTTAATTAGAAGATACCAAGTGGCCAAAGATGGAATGGGAGAGGATGTCAAGATAGGATGGATAGAGTCATAAAGTAATTAGGATGCAAGGTAGATAATGATTAATCCCTCTATGGATGATGCTTGTTACCAGGTTTTCGCCACCCATACCTATCTAAGGTGCCATGAAAGGTGATTTTCACCATAGGATGAATTTATTTCTCTTTACTATTTTGGAATTTTTATTTTTTATTTTATTTATTTTTATAAGTAGGGTTACCAAGTAGACTTAGGCATAAAACCTCTTCAGATGCATGATATTGATAAGCTCTTCTAGGCATTCTCCTTCAAGGGTAGCAAGTTTGTATGCCCTAGATCCATATTTAGCAGTTATAATATAAGGACCCATCTAGTTTGCTTCAAACTTTGCTTTCTTATTGTAATCACTGAGTACGTTGGTTCTCTTTAAGGACATGATCACCAATCTGGAACTATTGAGGATGAACCGTCTTATTGTAGTTACAATTGAGGTAGTTTTGGTAAGCTTGTAGATGATCATAGGCTTTGATTCATCTTTCATCAAGTAACTCCAGCTATGCAAGCTGTGCGATACGAGCATCCTCCTCGCTGATAAGGTTCTTCAGAGAAATCCTTAGTGATGGGAGCTCAACTTGAATTGGCAAGATGGCTTTGACACCATACACTAAAGAATAGGGAGTAGTGCCTATAAGGGTATAGATGGAGGTGTGATACAATCAGAGAGTAGGATGAATATGGAAGTGCCAATCTCATTTAGTGTTATTGACAACCTTTTTGAGGATGTGGATAAGCTTGTTGGTTGGTTCTGCCTGACCATTATCCTGGGGGTAATAAGGTGTTGACCAATGATTTTGGATATGAAAGGTGTCATAGAGATGTTTCATGGCATGGTTTTTAAAAGGTTTTCCATTATCGGAGAGGATGGTGGATGGAATACCATATCTACAAAAAATATGGTAAAGGATGAATTTTGAAATCTGAGTACCAGTGATTTGTGAGAGTGGCATTACATCCACCCATTTGGTGAAGTAATTATCGGCAGTAATTGTGAATGTATGGCTGTTGAAAGATGGTGGGTAAGTCTTTCCAATCAATTCAAAACCCCATTAAGAGAAGGGCCACAATGCTAGGAGGGGCTGAAGGTCCTATGTTGGAGCATGAATCAAATTTACATGTTGTTGGAAGGGAAGACATTTCTTCACAAATTCACAAGCATCATGCTCTAATGTAGGCCAATAATATACAACTTGGAGAATCCTTTTGAACAAAACTATACATTTGAATGGGCCCCACAAACACTACTATGTACCTCTGTTAGTGCAGTATGGACTTCAGTTTCATTCAGACATCCAAGGAGGGTTCCATCATACCCATGACAATAAAGTGTATCACCGATGATAATGTATTAGGTTGAACATTGAATAAAATATTTTTGTTAGTTTCGTGTGAGGTTTGGGGGTAAAAATTTATCACACAAATAAGTATATGTCTTGGCACTGTGGGGAAGTAGGACCTACAATGTCACACACCATGTTAGTCTCATGGATATCATATGTTGGGATTAAATTTTTTTCCACAAGGAACTCACATTCTATTCGATCTTTAGGCATGCCAATCAGGGAGCCAATAGTAACCATTGCATCAACTTCTTTGTTCTGTACCCTAGGAATTTGGTCAAATTGAATGAAGGTGCAATATTTCTTGAAGTCATCCACCATACATTTATAGTGTAACAACTTATCATCTTTTGTTATGAATTCATCATTAACTTGCTTAATTACCAACAATGAATCACAAAAGACTCTCAAGTGATTTATGTGCCACTACTTTGCAATGTTGTTGGTGCAAGGGAATGCCAACCTGCATGATTTTGGGATGTAGTCACCTTAAGGGGTAACAAATAGAATTCCTGTTCCTGATCAATTATGAGTATATGATCCATCAAAATATAATGTCCAAGTAGGTGCTTCTATTACTGTGAAAACTTCTTAATCTAGAAATTCAGTGACGAGAGGGTAAGCATCCACTAGGGGTGCCTCGACCAACTAATCAGCTATGAATTGTCCCTTTATGGCTTTGTGATCCATGTACTCTATGTCAAATTCACTTAGGAGAATAACCCACATAGCCATGTGACCAGTTAAAGTGGTTCTAGATAACATATACTTTAGTGGATCAATTTTTTTAATTAATTTGACTGGATGGCTGAGCATGTAATGTCAAAGTTTTTTTATACTGAAGACCACTGCAAGGTAGGATTTCTCCATGGGTGAATAGTTTAATTCATAGCCGACCAGTGTTCGACTAATGTAGTAGATTTCTCTTTCTTTTTAAGACTCATCATGTTGTGCCAATAATGCCCCCAATGTGAATGAAGTGGCAGAGATGTAAAGTAGGAGGGGTTTCCCTGGAATTGGTGGCATTAAGATCAGTGGATGATCCAAGTATTCCTTGATCTTATCAAAACCTATCTGACACTGCTGGTTCCATCTAAAGGTGGAGTCTTTTTTCAAAATATGGGTGAATGACTGACACTTGTTTGCAAGCTGGGCTATGATTCTATAGATGGATTGTAGCTTTCCTTGGAGACTTCTTAATTATTTTAGATTGTGTGGGGGTGGCATATCCAAAATAGCTTTCACCTTGGTGGGATCAACCTACATGCCTCTTCGAGAGACTATGAAACCCAAAAATCTCCCCAATGTAACACCAAAGACACACCTTTTTGGATTTAGTTGTAACTTATAATATTCTAACCGCTTGAAGATCTTTTTTAGGATGGCAGGGTGCTCTGCTCTAGTTTTGGATTTTCCTAGAAATTCATCAACATAATCTTCCATGATAATATGGATGAGGTCATGGAAAATGATAGTCATTTCCCTCTGATATGTTTCCACTACATTCTTAAGACCAAAGGGCATAACATTATAGTAAAAAGTATGCCAAGGTGTTGTAAAAATAGTCTTGTGTTGGCCTTTAGGTGCAATTCAGATCTAATTGTAACTAGAGAAACCATCCATAAGGGATAACATCTCATGTCTTGTAGTAAGGTCAACCAACATGTCAATATTGGGCAGCGGGAAGTCATCTTTTGGATAGGATTTGTTAAGATCCTAGAAGTCTGTGCAAATCCAAATGTCTCAATTCAGTTTGGCAACAGGCACTATGTTAGAGATCCAATTAGAGTAGTCAATGGGTCTAATAAAATTGGCATCCAATAGTTTTTCCAATTCCTTCTTGAATAATAATTCTACCTATGGATGCATTTTTTAGAGCTTCTTCTTGATAGGCTTGGAATTTAGGCAAACATCTAGATGATAAACTACTAAAGCAGGGTCTAAGCTTGGCATGTCTGAGTATGACTAGGAAAAATTAATGATACCATCTTGGAGTAGCTAAACAATGACGGAATATTCATGCTTTGATAGTGATTTGGCTACATAGGTGATCTTAGGGTTTTCAGTAGTACCCAAGTTTACTTCTTGAGTTTCTTCAATTAGGATGGATGACTGTGTGGATAATTGAGTTCCCATAAGGGGAAGATGAGCATCTCCATCATCTAGTGCCTCTTCGAGGTTTTCACTGTTAGATGTATCTTTTATTTTTAACTTTTTCCAAGTTAGGAAGTGCCTTAGGGAGGTTTTCACTATATGACCATTTTTTTTTCTTGTTTTTATTTTTGTGACTAGATTGTTCATCCTCCCCCAATCCCATGAGGTTTACATATGTATCAAGGGAGACATTGACAGGTGTCCTATCATGTAGGTCCCAATCAATGAGTTCGGGATGGTGAAGAGAAAATTTGATGGTAAAGATGGATAAACAGTCAAACATGGATGACAAATTTGTGTGATTGACATCATCATACAAATGTATGATGGATTCCTCCTCAGGTATGTCTTCCAAGGGACCAACGTCCATAATAACACGATTGGTGGTATTTGATGATGTTGTAGGGCCTTTCTAGTTTTTTTCATATTTGAGGCCTATATTCCATGGAAGCTTTGATACATCAATAGGTTGCAATCATCCTTGTTCTTCCTTATCTAGGCCCCCGCCTTGGTATTTATGCTTTTCCACGAACTTAGCTAACCATGGGTATACTTCCTGAAAGTATTCCTTTAGAGGAGGATCTGGTTGGGGTTCTTCACAGTATACCCACTGACTGATACCCTCTTCTGGTGCATCTTTCTTCAAACTAGGAGACCAAAAAGTGGTAGTGGGGATGTTTTTAGAACTGAAGGTGATGGTTTTATCTTCTTTTGGTGTAGACTGTGAAGGTTGGCCATACATGTGTGGTGATAGTGGCATGGTTGCCACATTTAGAGCTATATGTGTTTCATATTCACCACACCCCTTGTTAATGATCTTGACTTTGGTAATGGAAGGATTGGTGGTAGGAGATGGCGTGGTTGTCATGGTGGATGATGGATTGATATATGATGACTGAGATTCCCCCATCTCAACCTTAGGACAATAATGTAAATGGGGAAATAATGCTTCTAGAGCACAACATTATTCAAATGGTTGTGGGTCGACATAAATGGTGATCTCTTGTCCAATAACCAATAACTTTAGGCATTGTTGGTATGTGGAGGGGAAGACTTGCATAGCATGGATCCATGGGCGGCTAAGGAGGAGATTATATGGTAAGTCCAGATCAAGGACATGACAAGTAGTGTACTTGACTACAGGTCCAACCTAGATAGGAAGATTGATAATCCCTTCATAATTTCTTTCCACATTATCATAAGCCTTGATTGTGATGATTTGATTGTACTCAAATCCATGTGAGTATACCCTACCTATTTCATGAACTTCAGAGTACATAGATTAAGGGAAGAGCCATTATCTACCAAAACCCTTTTTATTTTATGAGGGGCAACTAAGACTTCGATGTGTAAGGGATGGTTGTGATTGGCATCATTAATTGTCATGCCATTTTGGCTAAAGTGTAACTAGTAAGATAAAGCCAAGTGTCCTACTAAAGATTGGAACCATGTGGGATCAATATCATTAGGTACGTGAGTTTCTTGTAAAGCTCTATTGAGTATTTCCTGATGCATAGGAGAATACTTAAGCAGATCCAAAATTAAGATCTAAGTTGGGGTGTTTCCTAGGTGATCAAGAATGTTATACTGAGAGTTTATAGGATTTTATTGGATGGATGTGGAGGCTGTAGGGACAATAATGTGGGCCCATTAGGTAGCAACAACACATTGGGCATCTTTAGCATTAACATGTATCATAAACACATGAGGTTCTACCTGTTCAACGTAATGGACAATGCCATCATAATTGAGGGGTGCATTTTTATAGCTTATATTATTTATGTTGTTGTCTTGGTGATTGTTTTTGGAGGTTCTTGTGCCTTGATTATGGTTAGGGAAGGCATTTTGGTATATTTTTAATTGAGCATTAGATGATGAAGCTTGGTTTGTTTTGACTTTGATATCTCCTTGATTGATAAGATCTTGGACATAGTTTTTGAGACCTTGACATTTATTCAACGTGTGCCCTTTTATCTTATGGAATTCACAATATTCATTCTCCCTAAACCAGACAAGTTTAGGCTTGGAATTATCAAGTGGTTTGGTGATAGGGTACGTGATCAGATAGTTGACCTATAACAACTTATTAAAGATGACACTCAAGGGTTCTGCTAATTGATTATACTGGAATTTTCCATTCACTTGACTTTTCTAGTTCGACCGTTAAGGAGGATGAGATGCCCCCTATGGCACGGATGTGGCATTAGGTATAGATGGTCATTGCCTCTAGGATGTATTAGCCACCTGAACATATTTATTGTCAGTGACACCATCATTCACTACATTTTTTCTCTTGTTCCAAAAACATGACTTATCGTTCGATAACCTTTCTTTGTCATGGTGGCGTATCTTGATGTGCCCTTTGGCAATAAGGGCATGTTCAAGGATGGGTCCATTTTCCACTATTTCAGCGAAAGTGGTAACACAGTGCAACCTGAAATTATGAGCCATGTCAGGATGTGAGTTCTCCACAAAGAGGGTGACCATGTCTTTCTCTTTGAGAGGGGTTTTCATTTGTCTTGCTAGTGCTTTCCACCTTTGAAGGTAGCTAGCAAAGGTTTTTCCTTCACGTTGCTTCTCCTTAAGAAGGTCCAAAGTATTAGTGTCTTTTTCCAAATTTAAGGAGAAGTAAGATTTTTTTTTCTTAAAGATCCACAAAGGATTTTATAGATCCTCATTCTAGACTCATGAACCATTCTAGGGCATTTCTTGTCAGGCTCTGTGGAAACAAACACAAGAGGTAGTTGTCATTGTGCATAACTTCTCAACACTGGGAGTAAGGCTCTTGCAAGTGGGCCTTAGGATCCTTGTTTCCCTTGTATCTATCAAGATTTTGTATCTCAAAGTGCTTTAGGAAGGGAATTAGTGAGATGGATGGATTGAATGGATAGGACATATATCTTCAAATTTAAAGGATTGTTTACCAGTCCCCACTTGGAAATATTTCAAAGTAGCTTTGATTTCCAACAGATCTATGTTGACTGGTGGCATAGGAGTTGAGATAGATGGACTGGATGCATATGGGTAGTAGGATGATCAAGGATCCTATTAAGAAAATGTCTAAAGGTTGGTGTATGGATTTTGGTAGTTAGATGATGATATCCCTTGTTGGTATGTCAAGGGAGTTTTTTGGTATTGGGGTTGTTGTGAGGTATAGTATGGATTTTTTTGATAAGAATGCATGACTGAATGCTGGGGAGCTTGAATGTGATATTTCAAATTGGTTTGTTGGTATTGAAGGTACTGCTATGACTATTGGGAGGCCACATAGGGTGGTTGTTGCTAGAACTGCTATTGGTTATGATAGTAATAATACTGAGGAGGTTGCTTATGTAATGTTGACTGTTGCATGGGATGAGATGGGATGTTGTGTTGTGGTTGAACTTGTGGACATAAAATGGATGTGAGGAATAGGCATATGGTCTGGGTGAGCAATCAGGATGGATTGCCTTGTGATTGTTGTAGTGGTTGTTGATGAGGTAGCTGAGATAATAAAGAGGTGTTTTATAAAGGAAGTTGTTGGGTACCAATGGGAACATTTGGTTGGGATGTACTTGGTGGAGGTAATTGAGGTGGTAAGTTAGATTGGGGAGGCTGTTGAGATGTGTACAAAGGTAATGGTATATTTGTGGCCCCTAGAGGTGGAGGAAATGTGGTAAAAGGGTTGCCCCTAGCATTGACTAGAGGTTGAATCAAAAGGGATGGTGTTGTTCTAGCATTATTGGAAAAGGTTGTGGAACATTTTGTAGCATGTCATAGGTGAAAGGATTATTGGGATTAGATACTTGAGGAGCCCATATGACTGAGATTATGGCATGTGGGGGATGGTTAACATGATAAATAATGGCATTTCCAAATTCAGGTTGATGCCAACCCTCTACTAGAGGAACATTGGGGATGTATGAACTATCTGGTGTGTGTTGTGAGCCTTGGGGTATGTTAGGTGTGGAACTACTATATTTGGATAAGTCAACACCTAGTGGAGGTTTGACACCTTTTTCAATTAGGTGGGCCAAGATTTCTTCCCCATGTTTTTTGAAGAGGCGGTCTATCATTTGCACATTGGCGAGATTACTAAAATGCTCCTCAAGTGTGAGTTTGGGTTGATTAACCATACTCTCTTCACCATGTGGTGAGTTGTTCTATTTTTTGGTGTTGGAGTGTGATGAAGTGTCATTATGAGGGTCTTGGGGGATGTTCACTCCATTGTTAGGATCTTGGGAGACATTTTTACCATTAGTAGGATTTGCATTGTTATTAGGATCTTGAGACATGTTCACTTGGGAATTTTGAACTTGTTGTTGTGCCATTTGCTTCTTGGCTTGTGACCTAGTTTGAATGGGCATGAAAATGTGTTATGGGCAGACTAAAAAAGATGTCCTTAATGTACAATTTGATTTGATGAAGATTGATTGATTGGATAAAGGTCACAGGTAGCATTAATTAGACTTTGATTGGATGATTGAATAATATTGAATTCAACTATATTGGATTTTGATTGAATGAAGTTGGATTTTGATTAGTTAAGATTGGATTTTGATTAGATAAGATTGGATTTTGATGAAATAAAATTTTGATTGAAGGATGTCAGACTTTTGATTGGATGGGATTTTTGAGATAGATTGGATTAGATTGATTGAATGGATGTGATTAGATCAATTAGATGATTGAATAAGTTTGATTGATTTGATTAGATGATTAGATGAGTGGATATGTGTGATTGGATTAAGATTAAATGATGGAAGATGTAAGGGATCCTAAACCTAGTTAGAAAATCACCCTTAGTGACCTATGGCGTTGATCTATCAAATTGATGGAAAAGTGGATGATCATGGCACCAAATCCACCTCACTATAGAAATGGATTGATTTAGGTCGAGGATGATAACTTACGACACCGAATTAACCTCAAGATGGAAGTGAATTGATTTGGGTCAAAGTTGTTGATTGATATGAAGGATAACGATCGAACTCAAGCACTAAGGTCAATTTAGATAGAAATTTTTATCACAAGGTTTAGGTGGTTTGATGATGAGTGGTGTTTATATGATACAAATTAGGTGATAAAAATGGCAAGATTTTGGGTGAAACAAGTTCACTAGGTGATGATGTGGGCTTCCCAAATGAGTTATCAAGAATTGAGAATGAGGGGGCAGATCAGGAAAATAAATGTATGGAGGCTTGAAATGACTAAACAAGGTTTTGGGATAGTTAAATGGAGGTTTGGAATGGATAAATGGAGGTTTAGAATGATTAAAGAGAGGTTTGGAATGATTAAATGGAGGTTTGGGATGGCTAAACAAAGGTTTGGAGGCTTAACAAAACTAAATGGGGAAAGTTTGCCCTTCTATAGTGGGTTGCAGGGCCGTGACTGCCCTTTTGCAGTAAATAGGAGGGAATGATTGCCTTTTTGTGCTAAACAAGAGGGTGCAACTAACTTTTTGCGGTAAACAAGACGACATGATTTCCTTTCTGTGGTAAACAAGGTTTGGTTTAGATGGAAATGACTATGGAAAGAACTCAAAATGATGATAATAAGGCTAATTTGTCAAAAATTTCATAGGTTTCTCACAAGAAGACACTTTAAACAAGCACAATCCTATGATTAGTGTTAAGGGTATGGTCAACAAAGATCTTAATCTATGATGCACAAGGCTTCTAGGGAGTCCTCGATATACTCTAGGTATGTGAGGCACAACTGTGAACACTAGTTTGTCATAAGTGTGAGTTGGGAATCCTAGTGAGATACTAAAGGGCTCATACCAACTCTTCACGTCCATCTAGGTATCATCCTAGCTGTGATGCTCTACCAATTACAACGTGACTAGATTGGGGTGCAACTTTCACTTTCCCCCCTTTATATACCCTACTAGTATGAGTGGTTGGAATTTTCCCTTGGGGTGATGAAATCTCCAAATAGGTCCCACTAAAAAGAAGACACTAATCATTTCAAACTACTCCCTAGGCTCACATGAAGTGCAAGGGGAAAGTGAAAACAAACTAATGCCCCCTTGAGTGACACAAAACAAACACAACAAGCAATGAATATTACTTCCCCTAATTAAACTATGTTCTTAGATTAACAAAAAAAATAATGATAGATTTTAAAATGTGAGCAAATGGATAGCCCTACAAGCAAATGTTAGTTTTATCCCTCATTATTCATCAATTACACAAGGATATGTTGAAAAATGTTAGCCAAAACACAAATATCGTTGCAAAAAACAATGTCAAGGGGTTAGGATTTGATAACAACAAAAATAGGAGCAAAAACAAAGCTAAAATGGTTGTTTTACCTTCCAAACTGTGTTGTTTTGGGTTGTATCCACCCCACTATAGTAAGCAAGAGGGTGCAGTTAAACTTCTATAGCAATAAGAAGGGAATAGTTGAACTTCTATAGTGAAATTTTAGAAAGAAAATTTCAAACTATGGAACAGTCGCCTTTCTGTAGAAAAATGTCAAAAATCAAATTTTTAACCAGGGACATGGCCACCCAACTACAATAAAATGTTAGAAAATAGATTTTTAAGTCAAGGGTATGGCTGCCTAACTGCAGAAAAATGTTAGAAATCAAAATTTTAACTAGGGGCATGGTCGCCCAACTACAAAAAAATGTCAGAAATCAATTTTTTAAATCAGGGGTGTCCACAGAGAAAAATGTTAGAAATCAAAATTTTAACTGTGGTTGCCCAATTGCAAAAAAATGTCAGAAATCAAATTTTTAAATTAGGGGTGTGGCCGTCCAACTACAAAAAAGTGTCTAAAATCAGATTTTTAAATTAGGGACATGGCCGCCCAAGTGCAAAAAAGTGTCTGAAATCAAATTTTTAAATAGGGGCGTGGTTTCCCAACTGCAAAAAAATGTTAGAAAATAGATTTTTAAATTAGGGGTGTGGTCTCCCAACTACAAAAAAATGTCAGAATCAAATTTTTAACTAGAGGCGTGGCCGCCTAACTGTAGAAAAATGTTAGAAATCATATTTTTAAATCAGAGACGTGGCCACCCAACTGCAAAAAAAATCAGATATCAAATTTTTATCTAGGGGTGTGGCCACCCAACTATAGAAAAATGTCAGAAATCAGATTTTTATCTAGGGGTGTGGTTGCCCAACTACAAAAACAATGTAAAAAAATAGATTTTTATCCAGAGGCATGGTTGCCTTTTTGCAATGAACCAAAGGGCATAGCCACATTTCTAGAGTGGACCAGAGGGCATAACCACCCCTCTGTAGTGAACCAAAGGGTGTAGCCACCCCTCTGCGACCTGTACCTACAAACAATATCAACAATAGCTAATGTAAAGTAAAAGAACTCGTTTGTGGGTCCCACAGGGTGTGCTAGAAATGTGTATCCTTGGGTTTTACCTATTCTAATGATGACAAACAACTAAAATGTAATGTAAAAACACAAAGCACACCTCAAATATTAGCCTAAGTAATTTTTAACACAAAGAGATAAGATGAAAGAAGATTACAAAAGATTATACCTTCTCTTTGCAGCTGAAATTCTTGGTTGACCCTTGATTTTGAGTACTTGTGTGCTCCTTGGATGGCTATTGATATGACTAAATGCAAGATTGACTATATGATGTGATGAAAATTAAAATGGCCAAAATGACTTGCCTAAGTAAGAGGAAATGCTTGTGAGTTGACTGTTCAAAATGACATGTAGGTGCAAAATGACTAAGTGTTGAAAATGCCTTAGAGGAGGGGGTATTTATAGGGAAATTTGAATTCTCTAGAGAATTCAATGTTTGAGATTGAGCCACCAAGGTCAAGATGTAGAGCTATGGTGGGTTGAGGACCCACAAGCCATCACATCTTGACATGTGGAATGTGAGATGGCCTAGGATAAGATGATGTGGAAGTGAGGTGGAAGGTAGTACATGATGTGGAGGAAGGACAAGTAACTTGGGGGGTGAGAAGATTTCCTCAAAAGGGAACTTCTTGTCCCCAAGTGAGGATGAAAGTGACATTTGAGGAATTTTGGAATTCCTCAAAAATCTCCATGGGAAAAGAGAATGTGGTTGGAGAAATAAATGCGAATTAAAAATTCACAAGCTTGGAAGAATCTAATAGATAAGAGAGGGTCTCCAAGAAGGTGGGAGTTGGTCACATGTGGATGAGGTGACAAGTCCAATGTTCTAGAAGTCTTGGAAGGATAAAATGTGAATTAAAAATTCACATTGGGAAGAGGAGGACCTAAGATGAATAAATGTGAATTAAAAATTCACATGGGAAAGAGGGTGAATGCCAAGAAAGGTAAATGGAAAGGTTGACTAAAAAATGATGCTAAATGTGGCTAATGACCTTAATTAAGGTTGTGCAAACACATAATTAGGATAATTAATGGAAGATTAGAAGTAAGTGGAAAATGTAGGAGGATGTGACATTAATCCTTGATTAAGAGGATGCACATCCTAATCATGAAATAATTAAATTAATCCATATTAGAGAGGGATTATGGAGGATGTGACAAGAGAGAAAAATGAAGAATTTTAAATTGATTTTAATTCATAAAGGTTAAATGAATAAATTAAATAAATTGATGTATTTGTTTAATTCAGAGAGGGAAAAGATGTAAGGTAAAGCATTTAATTGTTAAATTAAATACTTTAAGGACCTTAGAAAAAAAGTGTAATATTAATTAAATAAATTAATATTGACGAAATGGATGAATAAGGATGTGAATTTGATTGTATGGCAGCGATCAAATTTGGATTTCTATAGATATAATTTAGTGAAATATGATCATGCTCCAAGATACCAAGCACTCTCAAGAACCTCGAGCTAAACCTCCATGGTATAGAGATGAAGATCATTGTGAATTTCACAAAAGTAAGGGACATAAGACATCAAATTACATGGGAATAAAGAATGTGATGCAAGACCTTATTGATAATAGCAAGGTAAGTATTGACCAATAACCTAGGAACTAGGACCTTAGAATATAATACCCTAATGCTCAATCAATAAGATAAATGATAATGGAAAGGGAAAAGGTTACCATTAAGTTAGTCACGTATACAAAAATGTCATGGTATCATGTGATCATCACATATCCATCATCACGATAAAAGGATCTACTGTTGAGTGTTGAGTCACCACATGAAGAGGGAAGGTAACTATCTAAGGAGCCTTGTCACAACCTAGAACTTTTTCAAAGTCTAATCCCATAGATTATAGTCTCTTGGATCAATTAAAGAAAACCCCTACTCAGATTTCCATCTTGGAACTCTTGAAAATATCTCCAACACATAAGTATATCCTAGAGAAATCCATTTCATCATGATCTATACCTAATGAAATTGACACTCATAAATTCCAAGCTATGGTTGGACACATCACATCCACCCATTAACTTAAATTTTATGAGAATGACCTCCCACCACAACCATTTCATAACCACACTTTACACATTGAGGTCTACATTCACAAGAATAAATTCAAAAGAGTCTTGGTAGATGGAGGTGTTGGCCTAAAAATATGTATCCTCCAAATAATAAATAACCTAGTCTACTTTGAATATGTATTTGAGAAAGAAAAAGGTGCCACTATTAGAGCTTATGATGAAAATGAGCAGAGTTCAGAGGGGACAATCAAGATACCTATCCAAGTATGACCAAGTATTTTAGAAACAACATACCAAGTCCTTGATCTTGATTTACCTTATAAAATACTTCTTGGTTGATCATGAATTCATTCTATGCAAGTTGTGGTATCAATCTATCATCAGTGATCAAATTTTTATATGAGAATAAAGGAATACCAATTCATGGTGATTGAGAGCCCTTTTCCTATTGCAAACAATTGGAGAATTATTAAAAGTGAACCAAAGATAAAATAGGGTGGGGTATGTACCCACCTTATTTTCTCTTGGTCACCAATAATGTCCTTAGATCCCAAATTGGATTGACTATCAACCCAAAGGGTGAGTCAATTCTCAACAAGGAATACCTAGGAGGGGTTCTTTTAGGCTTTGAGGGGTTCACTACCAAGCAAAATCTTGGAAAAGACAAGTAAACATTCATCTCACAAAACCTAGTAATGCAAGCTAAATGATAGATACAAATGATGAAATTAGTCAACAAAAATTTATGATGTGTGTACCTAGGAAGTCTAGAAATGTGATGAGGATTCCAGAAATGGAAAAATGTTGTCAAAATATGCTATGGAGGACTAAGAAACCGTAATTGTTGTCTTAGTCCCACTATTGTTTTTTGGGGCAGATGCAAAATCTTTGGATTCCAGAATAGGATCCGAAATAATATCTACAAAATACCTATAGGAGGACTAAGATGCCCCAAGTGGAAACTTAGTCCTATTTGAAATTTTCAAAATCTCTGAATGTGGTCCTGATGCTTAAGGTCTACACTTCTTTCTTCTTTCTTCTTAGGTCTTAAAACTTCTAGATCTAGCCTGTAGGTGAGTTTCCATGAAGATGACAACTTTACAATGCAACTTTACAGCTTTGCACTCAAATGATCTTCAGGTCTTCAACCTAAATCTACAATTGAAAACAAAAAGAGGGGAAAACATTGTTGATTGTTAGGGTATGTACAGGATCATGATGGGACAAAAAGTGGAGATATGATGGGAATGTGTAGGGTATATGGTTGACGACATTTTTTTACCAAAAATTCATGAAATAAAAAGGGCTTTTAAAGGAGATTCTCAACTTTCACCCAATATAAATTATGATTTAATTTGAATTTAATGATTAATTATTATTCATTTTGTTTTGAATTATGACTAAATTCTTGATTGATAGGTTGATTTAAAAACATCTATAGCTTTCAAATGGTATCATATTTTTTGAATCCAAATCATGTATCACATTGTATGCTTCACATACTATAGGATTAAAAAAAAATGAATTTCATGAAGTTTTCCCAAGTTAAGGTGGCCAGCCATGAGTTAAGGTGGGGCATTACGAGTTTTTTTATATTTTTTAAAGTTGTAATAAAAACTTCATAATTATTATTTTGGAAAAATTAAAAAAATATGTATCACATCCAGACATGAGTCCTCTACTTATATCTAAAATATTATAAAAAAATATTATCATTTTATGGTTAGGGTGGTTAAGAGGAGGACACCTGCCTACTTATTTTTCCCTAAAATTTAAGTACTATTGCATTTAAATTTCAAATTTTCACCAAATATATTTTCTTTTTCTTTTAAATAAACCTATTAGTTTAGAAACTACATTCAATTTTTTACAGATTCTATTCTTACATATTTTTGAAATAATATGGATAACTTATTCAAATTTTTGTGTCAAGTTGCATAATTCTATTTTTTTTGAATTTTTTGACACTTAAGGGCCTATTTTTCCATGATAATCCTGCACATACCCATAGTCTACATCTTAGCTACCTAAGTAGCCCTAGGAAATCTCTTGGCTCAACATGATGAAACAAGAAATGATAGAGATATATATTCTATCAAAAAAAATTGGTAGGATATGATCTAAATTATACACCCATCGAAAAAGCTTCCCTAGCAATGGTGTTTTCTTCCTAAAATATTAGGCACTACATAATATTCCATCAAATTAAATAAATCTCCATGGTAGATCCACTCAAGTACTTATTATCAAAATCAACTCTCATAGGTTGTACACAAAATTGGTAATGATCCATATAGAATTTGAAATAGAAAATGTTGATGAAGAAGCCATCAAAGAACAAGTCATTGCTAATCAACTAGAAAAAGCACCAATCTATGCAAATAATCCTTTGCTAATAGGATTTCTTGATGAATCAGTGTTCACTCTTATCACAAAAAATCAATGGAAGTTGTATTTTGATGGTTCTTACACATAACATGGCTTGGAGGAGGAATATTATACATCACCCTACAAGGTGATTGCCTTCCCAAATCATATAGGTTAGCTTTTTCATGCATAAATAACATAGTTGAGTATGAGGCCCTCATAATAGGGTTAATAATTATAGTACAATTGTAGATCCAAGAGCTAAAAGTTTATGGATATTGTTAGCTAATTGTGAACTAGGTAAATAATGACTATCAAACTAAGGATGACAAACTAACACCCTACAAGAAGATGGTGGAAAATTTAAAGGACTATTTAATTGATATACCATTTAATCAGATACATAGAACCAAAAACCAAGTAGGAGATACCATGACTACTATTAGATCCTTGTTGGATATGCCTCATAATAGTTTGAAATGTGAGTTCCTCATTGACCAACTTCTTGTACTGAATTTTGAGGTAACTGAATCTAAATTTGTGTGTGAAATTTTTGGTCTCAATTCCTCATGGTATCATGACATCTTCACTTACCTTCATAACAATATCCTCTCATTCGACCTTACCTCTAACCTAAAAAATAATTTTACTTGAAGAGCATCCTTATTTTTCCTTTTAGGCAATACCATTTATTCAGTGTAGTCTCAAAGGAACACTATTATGATGTCTAAACCAATATGAATCTTTGACTGCATTAAAATAAATGCATGAAGGTATTTTTTGATCACATTTGAGTGGCACAATAATAGCCAATTTTTTTTTAAGGATATAATACTATTAGCCCACAATGGAACAAGAAACAAATAAGTTTGTGAAGAAATTTCTATAGTGTCAAAAACATGGAGATCTCATTTATGTGCTAGCTGAAGAGCTCAGGACTATTGCTAAACCTTGTTATTTTTCACAATGTGGGCTCAACCTCATAGGAAAAATAACTCCTACCTCTTCCAATGGTCATAAGTTTATCATCGCAACAATTAAGTACTTTACAAAGTGGATAAAAGTCATACCAATGATCTACATTATCGGAAAGAAGATATCTAAATTTATCTTGAATTAGCTTATTTGTCAATATGGTGTTCCTCAAGCCCTTATCACAAAAAATGAAACACCTTTTAAGAACCAAGATGTCTATGAACCATGCCAATGATTCAATATCTAACATCCCTTTTCCACACCTTACAACCCCCAAGGAAATAGTCAAGATGAGGCTTTTAACAAGATCATTATTAAAATCCTAAAGAAGACAATCAATGAAGTTGGTTATGATTGGCACTTAAAATTGAACCTCGTCTTGTGGGCTTATTGAACTAGCATTCACACACCCACATGTGCTACACCCTATTCCTTTATCTATGGAACTAAGGTAATTTTTCCTATTGAGGTCGAGCTCCTATCCCTAAGAGTTTCATTGCAACACCTCATCACTAATGAAGAGTACAAAGTATTGAGGCTAAATAAGCTAGAATTGTTGGATGAACATCATCTTGAAGTATTGAATCACCTATGGGGCTATAAAAATAGACTTAGAAGGAGCTATAACAAAAGGATCAAGTGTCAGTGCTTCCACATGTAAGATACTTTGTCCTGAAAGAGAATCAAAAGAACATGCTGGATCAAGATAGCAAGGGTAAATTTGAGCCAGATTAGTTAGGACCTTTCATTTTTCACAACTAGCTATTCCTAAAGGATAACCCTCATAGGAGCTCATCAAGAGCATGCATCTCAAAAAAAATTATGCCTAGCTTGTGAGGGGTATAAAGTCCAAAAATCCAAAAAAATCAAAAAATAAACAAAAATCAAAAAACTAAAAAAAGGGATCAAAATAGTAAAGGGAAAAATCATTCTCTAGCAAAAACCACTTTGGTGGTGCTTTGGACAAGTACCTTTGTGAAAAATTGGCAAATAGGTGCCTTGCTTAAATAAGCCTCATCTCCCATATATACCATTGGTTCTTTGGCTTATCTCGCATCTTCCATCTACCATATTCATCTTCCATATATTTATCCCATTTATTCCCTCTGTTAAAGTAGTCTATCACATCACATTGGGATTATATTCTTATATTTACACTGGATTAGGTTTTTATATATATCCTTAAGGTTATCTTCAAAATCTAAAAACATTTCTAAACATCAAAATCCAAAAAATATTTAGAATATCTTAAAAACCCCAAAAATATTGAAACATTTATAAAGTTTCAAAAATAAAAAAATATCAAAACATTTTTAAAACTTCAAAAAACCAAAAAAATCATAACATCATCAAAATCCAAAAATATCCAAATTAAGTAAAATACATAAAAATGTCAAAACATCAAAATCAAAACTCTAGTTAAACTACATGGTGTCTACACGTTTACATAGGTAAGGTCATCATTGATGCACCTCTAAGGCTTATGTTAGTCCTTTGCAATCTATCACAATATATTGATAATTCATCAAGGTTCATATTTCATCTTCATAAATGGGCATTGGTCAAAAGTCAACCAAACTTTGTTGTCTCTACATATTTATGTAGACAAGGCCATTTTCGATGAGCCCTCGAGGCATCAAATGAGTCCATCTTAGGTCCTTTTCTTTGTCTAACCTTGGAAAACACAAAAACATTTAAAAACTTTGGAAAAACCTAAATAGTTGCAGAATATTGAAAACCCCAAAAAAATTGGAAAACATTCAAAAACCCAAAAGAATCTCAAATAACTTGAAAACTTAAACTTTTAGATAAATTCATAAAGATCCAAAAATAACCTCAAAATATTTCAAAACCACAAAAACATTAACATATTGAAAAAAAAAATCACCCATCGTATTTCATTTTCTTCTACAATAAAATTTCATCCCTAATAAATTAATTGTCACCTTCAACCTTTGGTAAGACAAATGGAAACAAGTACAACAATTAGTAAAGTGAAAAATTTAAGGGTGAAATTCTCAAGTTTTGATCATGGTTAAACATTTGTATCAGTGACCTATTAAACATTTAGAATTAGTCAAATATTTGATAACATTTCTTATGGATGCATCTTTCCTACAATGGACATCATCATTTGAAATCACATTAACCATATCACTTTAGCAAGAGATATGAATAACATTGACTATTTTTTCATTATGATATTTTTTTATGATTTATATTATTGGTCCATTCTAATGATCTCTCGATGATGTCTACTGAAATGATTTAGAGAGAAAGAAATGGAGCATTAATCATGACTTTTGTTTGTTGTTATTGTTGGATATTCTTGTAAAACAACCTTGGAAAATACTTTTCTTGCATGTGTAGGGATAGTCTCAAGTAAAAAAATGGCTAGGACATATTAGGGTTTTAATATTTTTTTTGTGTTAGTCTTCTTTGATCACTTCATTCTTTTACATGATCAAACAATGTTTCCCTATGTTAGGTATAAACAAGGATACTCCTACTTGTTTGTAAAGTCAAATTACATGAATTAGATAGAAAGTCATCTTGGTTGTCCATACCTTGGTGCATCATGGCTATTTACTATATCAAAAATAAGGAATGCTATGATGAATTTAGCCTAATCCTAGAAGAAATGTAGTATCATCTATCATATCCTATCACATATCCTATAAAGTATTGAATAATCATGGATTTTTTAGAATTATGGATCAATCACAAAAATAATGAATATTCAATATCCATCTCATTCTCCTATCTTCTTCTATCCATGCAAAAATAAATAACATAAATACATCCATCCTCAATCCAAAAACAATTAGCATATACATATCATAGCATACATCTTGCATAATAATTGCATATCATGAGAAAAGACATAAAAAAGGAAGTCATAAATATCTATTACATTTGCATACATCCTACATACATGAATCCACATCACACAACATTTTCATCCATACATAATCATAATGCATCTATATATACATCACATGAGCATAAACATGAAATGAGACATCATAAACTGTATAAATGTCATATTCGATCATCTCATATATATATATAAATGACTATCATGATACATATCAAACTATGTCTGATATACATCAAAATACACACGAGGCTACAAAAAATGAGCTAATGAATGAATATGCATCATATAATCAAGCTATGTAAAATATGTACATACATGGAGGCTATCGTTTGCTCCTTTGAACCTCCTCTCAGGGTGGTGTACCACCCTATCTGATTGGCCTATCGAAGGGTCTACCTATTGATCTACTAGGCACAAGGGCTCTCCTATGTGAAAAATCTAGTTGTTGCTAATACAAAGGCACTGAATGATGGTACAAAGTCCTATAATATGATGCCTTTACCATGATCTATCCATATAATGTAGTTGTAACCATGGTCCTCTACTAAGTGGTGGAGGCCTCTAACTATTGCATCTGGGAAGTCTCATGTGCTAGCTACAAATTAACTTGCTACCACAGTTGTCTCTCCTAGGACTAGATTGGCCATTGGGTATGATCCCACTCTTTCCTATTGTTTCTCACTCTTGATGGACAAAATATCTCTCTTGTATAGTGGCACCCCACTCTACTATATGCTGCTCTAACAAAACCTAAGGATTTG
>VDFB02281492.1:810920416-810964591 GCA_007258455.2 Sequoia sempervirens
GGTGTCAATTGTTGTGTTGTGCCAATTGAAAGAATTATTTAAGTTGTCTCTAAGATTGATGTTGCTTGGTTATCTAAATTAACATAACATATTTATGTCTGGTTTATCAGTATGTATTTACCGTATCTGTGTGATTGGTTGATAGGTTCTTTCAAGGAAGGATTAAATCCTTTTGATTAATCACAGTAATCAAGGAATTTCATTTAGATCAGTAAGAAGAACTTAATAATCACAATCTTGCATGTTTATACTAGTTATAAACAAAATATGCCAAACAATTTGAATGACCTCCAGAAAGAAGTCAGTTGTTTAAGATTTGATTTGACTCCGTATACTGTATAAGGCACTAGTCTCACTGTTTCCATCATTTAGTTTCATTCATACTTTTTACATCTGTTGATTGAGCATATTAGGGTTTAGTCATCATTTTAGTATACAATATATATCAAATTCATTTTATTTTGTCCATTCCAATTTGCCATCGTGGAAAAATCATGGCATGAAGAGAAGATTAATAGTCAAGTCTGCTTCATTTGTTATAGGTACACCCACCTAGGTCTAGTAGCACCTGGAGAGTAGAAGGTTTAATTGTTTCAAACCTTGTTCTGTTACCCTAAAACGTTGTGAAAGCTTGGCAACCTTTCGTGGTTCAAACTTGCGTTTTTGAGAGCTAGCACCCCCTATGGAACGGATATGGCATTAGGTATAGATGGTTGTTTCCTCTAGGATGTATTAGCCACCTGAACATGTTTAGTGTCAGTGACACCATCATTCACTACATTTTTGTTCTTGTTCCAAAAATGTGACTTATCGTTGGACGACCTTCTTTGTCACAATTGTGTATCTTGATGTGCCCTTTGGAAATAAGGGTACGTTCAAGGATGGGTCCTTTTTCCACTATTTCAACGAAAGTGGTAACATAGTGCAACCTAAAATTATGAGCCATGTCGGGATGTGAGTACTCCACAAAGAGGGTGACCATGTCTTTCTCTTTGAGATGGGTTTTCATTTGGCTTGCTAGTGCTCACCACCTTTCAAGGTAGCTAGCAAAGGTTTTTCCTGCACGTTGCTTCTCCTTAAGAAGGTCCAAAGTATCAATGTCTTTTTCCAAATTGAAGGATAAGTAAGAATTTTTTTTTCTTAAAGATCCACAAAGGATTTTATAGATCCTCATTCTAGACTCATGAACCATTCTAGGGAATTTCCTGTCATGCTCCATGGAAACAAACACATTAGGTAGTTGTCATTATGCATAACTTCCTGACACTGGGAGTAAAACTCTTGCAAGTGGGCCTTAGAATCCTTGTTTCCCTTGTATCTATCAAACTTTGGCATCTCAAAGTGCTTTGGGAAGGGAATTAGTGAGATGGATGGATTGAATGGATAGGGACAAATATCTTCAAATTTAAAGGATTGTTTACTAGTCCCCACTTGGAAATCTTTCAAAGAAGCTTTGATTTCCAACAGATATGTGTTGACTGGTGGCATAGGAGTCAAGACCAATGGGCTGGATGGATATGGGTGGTAGGATGATGAAGGATCCTATTGAGACAATGTTTGAAGGTTGGAATATGGATTTTGGTAGTGAGATGATGATATCCCTTGTTGGTATGTCGAGGGAGTTTTTTGGTATTGGGGTTGTTGTTGTGAGGTATAGTATGGATTTGTTTGATAAGAATGCACGACCGAATGTTGAGGAGCTTGAATGTGATAATGTGGATTGGTTTGTTGGTATTGAAGGTACTGATGTGACTATTGGGAGGCCACATAGGGTGGTTGTTGCTAGAATTGGTATTGTTTATGATAATAATAATACTAAGGAGGTTGTTGATGTGATGTCGATTGTTGCATGGACTGAGATGGGATGTTGTGTTGTGGTTGAACTTGTGGATGTAAAATGGATACGCGGAATAGGGATATGGTATAGGCAAGTGGTTAAGATGTATTTCCTTGCGATTGGTGTGGTGGTTGTTGTGAAGAAATCAAAGGATTATGCCAGGGTTGTTGTTGATGAGGCAGTTGAGATAATGTAGAGGTGTTCTGCAAAGGAGGTTGTTGGGTACCAACAGGAACATTTGGTTGGGATGTACCTAGTGGAGGTAATTGAGGTGGTAGGTTAGATTGGGGAGGTTGTTGAGATGTGTACGGAGGTGATGGTAGATTTGTGGCCTTTGGAGGTGGAGGTAATGTGGTAAAATGGTTGCCCCTAGTGTTGACTAGAGGTTGAATCGAAAGGGGTGGTGTTCTTATCATTATTGGAAAAGGTTGTGGAACATTTTGTGGCATGTCGTAGGTGAAAGGATTATTGGGATCAAATACTTGAGGAGCCCCTATGACTGAGATTGTGGGATGTGGGGGATGGTTAACATGATAAATAATGGCATTTCCAAATTCAGGTTGATGCCAACCCTCTACTGGAGGAACATTGGGGATGCATGAACTATATGGTATGTGTTGTGAACCTTGGGGTATGTTAGGTGTGGAACTACTATATTTGGATAATTCGACACCTAGTGGAGGGTTGACATCTTTTTCAATTAGGTGGGCCAAGATTTCTTCCACATGTTTTTCAAATAGGCGGACTGTCATTTGCACATTGGCGAGATTACTGAAATGCTCCTCAAATGTGAGTTCGAGTTGATTAACCATACTCTCTTCACCATCTAGCGAGTTGTTCTAATTTTTGGTGTTGGAGTGTGATCAAGTGTCATTATGAGGGTCTTCAGGGATGTTCATTCCATTGTTAGGATCTTGAGAGACATTTGTACCATTAGTAGGATTTGCACTGTTATTAGGATCTTGAGACATGTTAACTTGGGAATTTTGAACTTGTTATTGTGCCATTTGCTTCTTGGCTTGTGACCTAGTTTGAACAGGCATGAAAATGTGTTATGGGAGGATTACAAAAATGTCCCCGATGAACAATTTGATTTGATGAAGATTGATCGATTGGATAAAAGGCACATGTAGAATTAATTGGACTTTGATTGGATGATTGGATAATATTGAATTCAACTATTTTGGATTTTGATTGAATGAAATTAGATTTTGATTGGTTAAGATTGGATTTTGATAGGATGAGATTGGATTTTGATGAAATCAAATTTTGATTGGAGGATGTTAGACTTTTGATTGTATGGGATTGTTGAGATATATTGGATTGGACAATTGATTGAATGGATGTGATTGGATCGATTAGATGATTGAATAAGTTTGATTGATTTGATTACATGATTAGTTGAGTGGATATGTGTGATTGGATTGAGGTTAAATGATAGAAGATGTAAGGGATCCTAAACCTAGTTAGAAAATCACCCTTAGTGACCTATGGCGTTGATCAATCAGATTGATGGAAAAAGTGGATGATCATGGCACTGAATCCACCTCATGATAGAAATGGATTGATTTGGGTTGAGGATGATAACTTACGACACCAAATTCACCTCAAGATGGAAGTGAATTGATTTGGGTCAAAGTTGATGATTGATATGAAGGATAATGATCAAACTCAAGCACTAAGGTCAATTTAGATAGTAATTTTTATCACAAGGTTTAGGTGGTTTGATGATGAGTGGTGTTTATATGATACAAATTAGGTGATACAAATGGCAAGATTTTGGGTGAAACAAGTTCACTAGGTGATGATGTGGGATTCCCAAATGAGTTATTAGGAATTCAGAATGAGGGGGCATATTGGGAAAATAAATGTATCGAGGCTTGAAATGACTAAATGGGGTTTTGGGATAGCTAAATGGAGGTTTGGAATGGATAAATGGAGGTTTAGAATGATTAAATAGAGGTTTGGAGTGATTAAATGGAGGTTTGGGATGGCTAAATAGAGGTTTGGAGGCTTGACGAAACTAAACGGGGCAAGTTTTCCCTTTTGCAGTGGGTTGCAGGGTCGTGACTACTTTTCTGTGATAAACAGGAGGGCATGACTACCTTTCTACAGTAAACATGAGGGTGTGACTGCCTTTTGCGGTAAATAGGAGGGTGTGACTACCTTTCTACAATAAATGGGGTTTGGTTTAGATGGAAATGACTATGGAAAGAAATCAAAATGATGATAATAAGGCCAATTTGTCAAAAAGTTCATAGGTTTCTCACAAGAAGGCACTTTAAACAAGCACAATCCTATGATTAGTGTTAAGGGTATGGTCAATAAAGATCTTAATCTAGGATGCACAAGGCTTCTAGGGAGTCCTCGATATACTCTAGGTACGTGAGGCACAACCGTGAACACTAGTCCATCATAAGCATGGTTGGGAACCCGAGCAAGATATTGAAGGGCTCATACCAACTCTTCACATCTATCTAGGTATCACCCTAGCTTTGATGCTCTACCAATTACAACATGACTAGATTGGGGTATAGCTTTCACTCTCTCCCCTTTATATACCCTATTGGTACGAGTGGTTGGAATCATCCCTTGGGGTGATGAAATCCGCAAGCAGGTCCCACTAAAAATAAGGCACTAATCATTTCCAACTACTCCCTAGGCTCACATGAAGTGCAAGGGGAAAGTGAAAACAAACTAATGCCCCCTTGGGTGACACAAAACAAACAAAACAAGAAATGAATATTACTTCCGCTAATTAAACTATGTTCTTAGATTAACGAAAACAATAATGATAGCTTTTAAAATCTGAGCAAACGAATAGCCCTACAAGCAAATGTTAGTTGTTTTATCCTTCATTATTCATCAATTACACAAGGATATGCTAAAAAATGTTAGCCAAAACACAAATATCCTTGCAAAAAACAATGTTAGGGGGTTAGGATTTGAAAACAACAAAAAATAGGAGCAAAAATGAAGCTAAAATGGTCGTTTTAACTTCCAAACTATGTTGTTTTGGGGTGTATCCACCCCACTGCAGTAAGCAGGAGGGTGCAGTTGAACTTCTGTAGCAAACAGAAGGGCATAGTTGAACTTCTATAGTGAAATGTTAGCAAGAAAATTTCAAACTGGGGCATAGTCGCCCTTCTATAGAAAAATGTCAGAAATCAAATATTTAACTAGGGGTGTGGCCACCCAACTATAGAAAAATGTTAGAAAACAGATTTTTAAATCAAGGGTGTGGCCGCCCAGCTGCAAAAATAATGTTAGGAATCAAATTTTTAACTAGGGGCATGGTCACCCAACTACAGAAAAATGTCAGAAATAAATTTTTTAAATCAAGGGTGTGGCCATCCAACTGTAGAAAAATTTTAGAAATCAAAATTTTAACCAGGGGCATGGCCGCCCAACTGTAGAAAAATGTCAGAAATTAGATTTTTAAATCAGAGGCGTGGTCGCCCAACTACAAAAAGGTGTCTAAAATCAGATTTTTAAATTAGGGACGTGGTCGCCCAACTGTAGAAAAGTGTGAAATTAGATTTTTAAATAGGGGCGTGGTTGCCCAACTGCAGAAAAATGTTAGAAAATAGATTTTTAAATCAGGTGCGTGGTCGTCCAACTGCAGAAAAATGTCAAAAATAAAATTTTTAACAAGGGCATGGCCGCCCAACTATAGAAAAATGTTAGAAATCAGATTTTTAAATAAGAGGCGTGGCCACCCAACTATAGAAAAATATTAGAAAATAGATTTTTATCTAGGGGTATGGCTTCCCAGCTACAAAAAAAGGTGAGAAATCAGATTTTGAAACCAGAGGCATGGCAGCCCAACTACAAAAAATGTTAGAAATCAGATCTTTATCTAGGGGCGTGGTCACACAACTACAAAAAAAAGTCAAAAATTATATTTTTATCTAGGGGCATGGTAACCTTTTGCAATGAACTAGAGGGCGTAGCCTTCTTTCTACAATGAACTAGAGGGCATAGCCATCCCTCTGCAGTGAACCAAAGGGAGTAGCCGCTCCTCTACAACTTGTACCTGCAAACAATCTCAACAATAGCGAATGTAAAGTAAAAGAACTTGTTTGTGGGTCCCACAAGGTGTGCTAGAAATGCATATCCTTGGTTTTTACCTATTCTAATGATGCAAAACAACTAAAATGTAATGTAAAAACACAAAGAAAACCTCAAATATTAGCCTAAGGAATTGTTAACACAAAGAGATAAAATGAAAGAAGATTGCAAATGATTATACCTTCTCTTTGCAGCTGAAATTCCTTAGTTGACCCTTGATTTTGAGTACTTGTGTGCTTCTTGGATGGCTATTGATATGACTAAATGCAAGATTGACTATATGATGTGATGCAAATGCAAATGGCCAAAATGGCTTGCCTAAGTAAGAGTAAATGCTTGTGAGTTGAGTGTTCAAAATGGTAGCATGTAGGTGCAAAATGATTAAGTGTTGAAAATGCCTTAGAGGAGGGGGTATTTATAGAGAAATTTGAATTCTCTAGAGAATCCAATGGTTGAGATTTAGCCACCAATGTCAAGATGTAGAGCTATGGTGAGTTGAGGACCCACAAGACATCACATCTTGACATGTGGAATGTGAGATGGCCTAGGATAAAATGATGTGGAAGTGAGGTGGAAGGGAGGTACATGATGTGGAGGAAGGACAAGTACCTTGGGGGGTGAGAAGATTTCCTCAAAAAGGAACTTCTTGTCCCCAAGTGAGGATGGAAGTGACATTTGAGGAATTTTGGAATTCCTCAAAAATCTCCATGGGAAAAGAGAATGTGGTTGGAGAAATAAATGTGAATTAAAAATTCACAGGCTTGGGAGAATCTAATGGATAAGAGAGGGTCTCCAAAAAGGTGGGAGTTGGTCACATGTGGATGAGGTGACAAGTCCAATGTTCTAGAATTCTTGGAAGGATAAACTGTGAATTAAAAATTCACATGGGGAATAGGAGGACCTAGGATGAATAAATGTGAATTAAAAATTCACATGGGAAAGAGGGTCAATGCCAAGAAAGGTAAATGGAAAGGTTGACTAAAAAAGGATGCTAAATGTGGCTAATGACCTTAATTAAGGTTGTGCAAACACATAATTATGATAATTAATAGGATATTAGAAGAAAGTGGAAAATGTAGGAGGATGTGACATTAATCCTTGATTAATAGGATGCACATCCTAATCATGAATTAATTAAATTAATCCAGATTAGAGAGGGATTATGGAGGATGTGACAAGGAGAGAAAAATGAAGAATTTTAAATTTATTTTAATTCAAAAAGGTTAAATGACTAAATTAAATAAATTGATGTATTTATTTAATTCAGAGAGGGAAAATATGTAAATTAGAGCATTTAATTGTTAAATTAAATACTTTAAGGACCTTAGACAGAAAGTGTAATATTAATTAAATTAATTAATATTGACGAAATGGATGAATAAGGAGGTGAATTTGATCGTATGGGAGCGATCAAATTTGGATGTCTATAGATATAATTAAGTCAAATATCATCATGCTCCAAGATACCAAGCACTCTCAAGAACCTCAAGCTAAATTCCATGGTATAGAGATGAAGATCATTGTGAATTTCACAAAACTAAGGGACATAAGACATCAAATTGAATAGGAATAAAGAATGTGATTCAAGACCTTATTGATAATAGTGAGGTAAGTATTGACCAACAACCTAGGAACTGGGACCTTATAATATATAATACCCTAATGCTTGATCAATAAGATAAATGATAATGGAAAGGGAAAAGGTTACCATTAAGTTAGTCACATATACAAAAATGTCATGGTATCGTGTGATCATCACATATCCATCATCATGATAAAAGGATCTACTGTTGAGTGTTGAGTCACCACATGAAGAGGGAAGGTAACTATCTAAGGAGTCGTGTCACAACCTAGAACATTTTCAAAGTCTAATCCCATAGATTATAGTCTCTTGGATCAATTAAAGAAAACCTCTACTCAGGTTTCCATCTTGGAACTTTTGAAAAAATCTCTAGCACATAAGTATATCCTAGAGAAATTCCTTTCATCATGATCTATACCTAATGAAATTGACACTCATAAATTCCAAGCTATGGTTGGACACATCACATCCACCCATTAACTTAAATTTTATCAGAATGACCTCCCACCACAACCATTTCATAACCACACTTTACACATTAAGGTCTACATTCACAAGAATAAATTCAAAAGAGTCTTGGTAGATGGAGGTGTTGGTCTAAAAATATGTATCCTCCAACTAATAAATAATCTAGTCTACTTTGAATATGTATTTTAGAAAGAAAAAGGTGCCACTATCAGAGCTTATGATGAAAATGAGCAGAGTTTAGAGGGGACAATCAAGATACCTATCCAAGTATGACCAAGTATTGTAGAAACAACATACCAAGTCCTTGATCTTGATTTACCTTATAAAATACTTTTTGGCTGACCATGGACTCATTCTATGCAAGTTGTGGTATCAATCTATCATCAGTGATCAAATTTTTATATGAGAATAGAGAAATACCAATTCATGGTGATTGAGATCCCTTTTCCTATTGCAAAACATTGAAGAAGTATTAAAAGTGAACCAAAGATAAAATAGGGTGGGGTATGTGCCCACCTTATTTTCTCTTGGTCACCAATAATGTCCTCAGATCCCAAATTGGATTGACTATCAACCAAAAGGGTGAGTCAATTCTCAACAAGGAAACCTAGGAGGGGTTCTTTTAGGCTTTGAGGGGTTCACTACCAAGCAAAATATTGGAAAAGACAAGTAAAAATTCATCTCACAAAACCTAGTAATGCAAGCTAAATGATGGATACAAATGATGAAATTAAGCAACAAAAAATTATGATGTGTGTACCTAGGAAGTCTATAAATGTGATGAGGATTCCAGAAATGCAAAAATGTTGTCAAAATATACTATGGAGGACTAAGAAACCGTAATTTTTGTCTTAGTCCCACTATTTTTTTGGGGCAGATGCAAAATCTTTGGATTCCAAAATAGGATCTAAAAGAATCTCTACAAAATACCTCAGGAGGACTAAGATGCCCCAAGTGGAAACTTAGTCCTATTTGGAATTTTCAAAATCTCCAAATGTGGTCCTGATGCTCAAGGTCTACACTTCTTTCTTCTTGAATCTTAGGTCTTAAAACTTCTAGATATAGCTTGTAGGTGAGTTTCCATGAAGATGACAACTTTGCAATGCAACTTTACAACTTTGCACTTCAAATGATCTTCAAGTCTTCAACCTAAATTTGTAATTGAAAACAAAAAAGAGGGGAAAATATTGTTGATTGTTAGGGTATGTACAGGATTATGATGGGCCAAAAAGTGGTGATATGATGGGAATGTGTAGGGTATGTGGCTGATGACTTTTTTTTAACCCAAAATTCATAAAATAAAAAGGGTTTTTAAGGGAGATTCTCAAATTTCACCCAATATAAATTATGCTTTACTTTGAATTTAATTAATTATTATTCATTTTCTATTTGAATTATAACTAAAGTCCTGATTGATAGGTTGATTTAAAACATCTATAGCTTTCAAATGGTATCACATTTTTTGAATCCAAAACATGCATCACATTCTATGCTTCGCATACTATAGGATTTAAAAAAATAAAATTGAATTTCATGAAGTTTTGACCAAGTTAAGGTGGTTAGCCATACACGTTTTTATATTTTTTAAAAGTTGTAATAAAAAATCATAATTAATTATTTAGTTGGAAGAAAATTACAAAAAAGTATGCATCACATGGGGACATGATTCCTCTACTTATATCTAAAATATCATAAAAAATATTATCATTTTATTGTGGCTAGGGTGGTCAGAAACACACCTACTTCTTATTTTTCCCTGAAATTTAAGTACTATTGCATTGAAATTTCAAATTTTCACCAAATAGATTTTTATTTTTAAAAAAAAAACCTAGTAGTTTAGAAACTACATTCAATTTGATATAGATTATATTCTTACATATTTTTGAAAAAATATTGATAACTTATTCAAATTTTTATGTCAAGTTGCCTAACTCTGTTTTTTCTAAATTTTTTGCCACTTAAGGACTTGTTTTTTCCATGATGATCTTGCACATACCCGTTAGTAAATGGGGTTTTACCTTGGTCAAACCCCTTGTTGGTAATTAAACCTTGAAATGAAATGAAATGATGAATGAACAAAATACTATGTTGCAACTCCTCAAACCCTTGTTATGAAGTCTACAAACTTGTATGAAGTGGCTATCTTGGATATAGATCTTGAATCAAATGAATGCTTGATAGATGTGGACTTGAAGTGCTTGTGTGAATTAAAACCCTACATCACAAATGTTAGGTAAAAAATAAACATGATGCAAGAATATCCTTGATATGATGCTTCAATCTTGATGATGGCTCCAAATGCTTAATGAATTTCTCTTGAATTCTCTTGTGAACTCAATTTTTTATGAGGAATGCTCATTCAACTTGCTAGATGATAAATGAGTGGAGGAACTTTGTATTTATAATTACACCATACCAAGCTGACATATGAATTCATTAATTAAAGGAGGCTAAATCCTACCAAGATTTGAAATTAAATACCAAAAGTAACCTAAGGGGGACTAGGATGCCCTAGGTGGCATCTTAGTCCCGAGGCATGAAACTCAGGGCACAGACTAAAAAAAGGGGCCCATTTAAGTTGCACTTGAAATCAGGGTCCCAAGACCTTTGGGGGAAAAGGATCCCCTAGTTGGCATCTTAGTCTTGACCCAAAAATTAGGGACACACAACTATAATAAGTAAATTATCATTTCCCCTTTGATGTTTTTCAAGATTAGCCATAAAAAGATGTAGTTCATTAGGATTGTGGATGTAAAATAGGACCAATTAAGACATAAATAAGGATAAACAAAGCAAGGTAGGCCAAAACAAGTGTGAAAATGAAAATGTATGCATTTTCCTAAACTAGAAAAAGATGCCAAAAATTCTTAAGAATGATGAAGTATTAGTACCCTTGTTCTATGTGGACCCATCTACCCTAGCCTCTACATCTAAGTCCGAAATATTAACATTGAAGAATATCCTAGAAATTAAAGCAATTATCAAGGAAAATAATTGTTGAGATTATAATTTAAAAGTCTCTTTTGTTGTGGGAGAACTTCCTCTTTCTCCTCAATCCTATGTAAAACCTTAGCATATTGACAAAGTGACAAAAAACAATAAGAGTAACACTTACCACTTTCATAAAGAGAGGAGATCTAAACAAGGAACTCATTGGTGAGGATACTACATCAAAGTAGCTATATATAGATGAGAAAGAAGTACCTCCCCTTTCCATCGATTACAACAATAAATGGATTTAACTAATGGAAGGCATGAGATATAACAAGAATGAAAAGATTGGTCTAAATCATCATGGTTTGTGAGAACCTATTGTTCTTGAGAAATTTCCTAAAATTATTCAAGTCTTAGATTCACCACTAGCAAAGTTACCATTCTTTGCAAGGATTATTCTATTAAGGAAGTTGAATCTTCCTCTTGGTTAATCATGTCATACAATGATGACATTGATGACTTACCCCTTGATGTTACAAACATTTTTGAGGATGCCTACATTTTTATGATTACCACCACATCCTTTTAATCTTCAAGCCAAATTATTGAATTGGGACTTGTTTATCCCAAGCTCATTAACTAGATCTAATGACCACCACTAATTCTTGATTCCTTAAAAAATGATGAGACTATCTCTAAATTTATTGGGCTCCGAGACCACATACCATTTTAAGATCATAAAGAAAGGTTTGACATTGAGTTGGATACCCAAGCATACTATGGTGAAAAGATTAAATATCTTAATCATAGAATTAAAAATATGAAAACCATAAACTCGATATCCAAGTGAAAACCACACTATGGCACTTTATAATTACAAAATATTCAAAATAAAAGACATATTCGATGGTAAAAAAAGTTTCTAAGGTACACCCAAGGATGAGGGATTCAATCTACTGAATATTGCAATAAAGTAGTAAAAGTCAGGAGTATTGGTAGAAGCATCTAATCTAGTCAATGTAGGAATGAATGAGGAAAAATCGGTCACATTCTATGCTTCTTCCTTAGAGGATGAAGAACAAAAAAAATTGGCAATGTTCTTGAGAGAACAAAAAGTTAAGTTTACTTTGTCATATGTAGACATGCCAGGGCTAGAAACATCATTGGTTGCTAATCACCTCATAGTTTAACCTCAAGCAAAACTAGTAAAGAAAAAGTTACAAAAATGCATCCATAAATAACATTATTGGTCAAGGTCAAGTTACAAAAGCTTCTTGATATAGGGTTCATCACACTAATTGATTATCTTGAGTGGGTTTCAAACCTATTTCTCATTTCCAAACCAACTGGGGGGATCAAGATATGCACACACATTAGAATATTGAATAAGGAATATCCTAAAGAAAAATTTACCCTACTAAACGGGTCTATGCAGTATCATCATGGAAAAAACAGGCTGTTAAGTGGAATTTTTTTTAGAAAATCAGTGTTAGGTAACTTGACGTAAAAATTTGAATAATTTATCTATATTATTTCAAAAATATGTAAGAATAGAATCTATACAAAATTGAAAGGAGTTTCTAAACTACGAGGTTTGTTTAAATATATATATATATATTTGGTGAAAATTTGAAATTGCAATGTAGTAGTACTTAAATTTCAGGGAAAAAATAAGAAGTAGGTTTTTTTTGACCACCCTAACCACAATAAAATGATAATATTTTTTTATAAGATCTTATATATAAGTAGAGGAATCATGTCCCAATGTGATGCATTTTTTTTGTAATTTTTTTCCTAGTTAAAAATTAATTATGAATTTTTTATTACAACTTTTAAAAAATATAAAAGCTCGTATGTCTAACAACCTTAACTTGGTCAAAACTTCATGAAATTTAAATTTTATTTTTTTAATCCTATAGTATGCAAAGTATAGAATGTGACACATGTTTTGGATTCAAAAAATATGATACCACTTGAAAGCTATAGATGTTTTTCAATCAGCCTATCAATCAAGAATTTAATCGTAATTCAAATAGAAAATGAATAATAATTACTTATTAAATTAAAAGTAAAGAAAATTTATATTGGTGGAAATTTGAGAATCTCCTTTAAAAACCCTTTTCGTTTCATCAATTTTGGGTACAAAAAGTCATCATCCACATACCCATCATATTGCTACTTTTTGGCCCATCATGATCCTACACATACCGAAACATAGAAATCATTGTGGACCTAATAGCTATACATGAAATGCTTTATCTCATGGATGGATTCTTAGGATATAGTCATATAATGATAGATAAGGAAGATCAACATAAGACAATGTTTACGTGCTCGTGGGGAAATTTTTTCCAAAACGTAATACCATTTGGTCTCAAGAACACTAGATCAACATATCAAAGAGCCATGACCTTAATATTTCATGACATGATTCATAAGACCATAGAGTACTATGTGGATGACTTGTTGGCTAGGTCTATAACAAGGAAAGAGCATCTAGAAGTGCTACAATTTTTTTGTTAGATTGTAGAAGTATTTGGTACAATTGAACATTAAGAAATGTATTTTTGGAGTCACTATAAGTAAAAAATTTGTATACATTGTGTCACAAAGGGGAATTGAAGTGGACCCAACCAAAGTTAAGGAAATCATGGACATACAACTACTGTAGACCTTCAAGCAACTTTGAACTGTATAAGGGAAATTTTAACCTATATAAAGTTTCATCTTCTTCACAAGGGTGTGGTCTACAAGTGGGATCGAAATTGTGAGAAGGTATTTTAAGTAAGGTATTACTTATCAACACCACCCATCTTGATGCCACCAATAGTAAACAAGCCTTTGATAGGAGTATGTGCAGGATCATGATGGGCCAAAAAGTGGCAATATGATGGGTATGTGGCCGATGACTTTTTTTTATTATCCCAAATTAATGAAATGAAAAGGGTTTTGAAAGGAGATTCTCAAATTTATACCAATATGAATTATGCTTTACTTTGAATTTAATAAATAATTATTATGCATTTTTTATTTGAATTATGAATAAAGTCATGATTAATAGGTTGATTGAAAAAAAATCTATAGATTTCAAACGGTATCACATTTTTTGAATCAAAAACATGTGTCACAATCTATGCTTTGCATACTATAGGATTAGAAAAATAAATTTGAATTTCATAAATTTTTTACCAAGTTAAGGTGGTCAGACATACGAGTTTTTATATTTTTTAAAAGTTGTAATAAAAAAATCATAATTAATTATTTACTTGGAAAAATTACAAAAAAATATGCATCACATCCAGACATGAGTCCTTTACTTATATCTAAAATGTTATAAAAAAATATTATCATTTTATTATGGTTAGGGTGGTTAGATAGAAACCTACTTATTTTTTCCCTAAAATTTAAGTACTACTACATTGAAATTTCAAATTTTCACCAAATTTTTTTTCTTTTTTAAATAAACCTAGTAGTTTAGAAACTACATCTCAATTTATAGATTCTATTCTTACATATTTTTGAAATAATATAGATAACTTATTCAATTCTCTCGAGCACATGCAAAACTGCTGCGTGGTACTTTAAACTTTTAGCGTGGCGGTGGCTGCCCCCCTACCACGGGACGGGGGGAGACTAGAACTTGTGACCAGCAGAGCCGCAACGGAATTACTTAGCCAACCAAGCTAGGGCCCCCGCCCAACTTATTCAAATTTTTGTGTCAAGTTGTGTAACTCTATTTTTTTTGAATTTTATGCCACTTAAGGGCCTATTTTTCAATGATGATCTTGCACATACCCATAGTCTACATCTTAGCTACTTGAGTAGCCCTAGGAAATCTCTTGGCTCAACATGATGAAACAGGAAATGAGAGAGCTATATATTCCATTAATTTTTTTTGGTAGGATATGATCTAAATTATACACCCATTGAAAAAGCTTCTCTAGCAATGGTGTTTTCTTCCTAAAATATTAGGCACTACATGATATTCCATAAAATTAAATAAATATCCATGGTAGATCCACTCAAGTAATTATTATCAAAATCAACTCTCATAGGTTGTACAAAAAATTGGTAATGATCCTTATAGAATTTGACATAGAAAATGCTGATGAAGAAGCCATCAAAGAACAAGTCATTGCTAATAAACTAGAAAAAGCACCAATCTATGCAGAGAATCCTTTGCTGGTAGGATTTCTTAATGAATTAGTGCTCACTCTTATCACAAAAAATCAATGGAAGTTTTATTTTCATGGTTCTTACACATAGCATGGGTTGGAGGAGGAATCTTATTCATCACCCTACAAGGTGATTGCCTTCCCAAATCATATAGGTTAGATTTTTCATGCATAAATAAAACAGTTGAGTATGAGGCCCTCATAATAGGGTTAAGAATTATAGTACAATTGTAGATCTAAGAGCTAAAATTTTATGGATATTGTTAGCTAATTGTGAACTAGGTCAATAATGACTATCAAACTAAGGATGACAAACTAACACCCTACAAGAAGATGGTGGAAAATTTTAAGGACTATTTAATTGATATAACATTTAATCAAATACATAGAATCAACAACCAAGTAGGAGATAACATGGCTACTATTAGATCCTTGTTGGATATTCCTCATAATAGTTTGAAATGCGAGTTCCTCATTGACCAACTTCTTGTACTAAATTTTAAGGTAATTGAATCTAAATTTGTGTGTGAAATGTTTGGTCTCAATTCCTCATGGTATCATGAAATCTTCACTTACCTTCATAACAATATTCTCTCATTCGACCTTACCTCTAACCTAAAAAATAATTTTACTTGAAGAGCATCCTGATTTTTCCTTTTAGGCAATACCATTTATTCAGTGCAGTCTCAAAGGAACACTATTGTGATGTCTTAACCAATATGAATCTTTGACTACACTAAAATAAATGCATGAAGGTATTTTTTTATCACATTTGAGTGGCACAATAATAGCCAAAAAAATGTTAAGGATATGATACTATTAGCCCAAAATGGAACAAGAAAGAAACAAGTTTGTGAAGAAATGTCTGTAGTGTCAAAAACATGGAGATTTCATTTATGCGCTAGCTGAAGCGCTCAAGACTATTGCTAAACATTGATATTTTTTACAATGTGGACTCAACCTCATAGGAAAAATCACCCCTACCTCTTCCAATGGTCATAAGTTTATCATCACAACCATTAAGTACTTTACAAAGTGGATAGAAGTCATACCAATGACCTACATTATAGGAAAGAAGATATCTAAGTTTATCCTGAATTAGCTTATTTGTCAATATGGTGTTCCTCAAGCCCTTATCACAAAAAATGAAACACCTTCTAATAACCAAGATGTCTATGAACTATGTCAATGATTTAATATCTAACATCCCTTTTCCACTCCTTACAACCCCCAAGGAAATAGTCAAGCTGAGGCTTTTAACAAGAGCATTATTAAAATCCTAAAGAAGACAATCAATGAAGTTGGTTATGATTGGCACTGACAATTGAACCTCGTCTTGTGGACTTATTGAACTAGCATTTGCACACCCACGTGTGCTACACCCTATTCCTTTATCTATGGAACTAAAGTCATTTTTCCTATTGAGGTTGAGCTTCTATCCCTAAGAGTTTCATTGCAACACCTCATCACTAATGAAGAGTACAAAGTATTGAGGCTAAATAAGCTATAATTGTTGGATGAACATCATCTTGAAGTATTGAATCACCTACGGGACTATCAAAATAGACTTAGAATGATCTATAACAAAAGGATCAAGGGTCAGTGCTTCCACATGTAAGAGACTTTGTCCTGAAAGAGAATCAAAAGAACATGTTGGATCAAGATAGCAAGGGTATATTTGAGCCAAATTAGTTAGAACCTTTCATTTTCACAACTAGCTATCCCTAAAGGAGAACCCTCGTAGGAGCCCATCAAGAACATGCATCTCAAAAAAAATTAAGGTTATCTTCAAAAATCCTAAAAGCATTTCTAAAACATCAAAATCCAAAAAATATTTAGAATATCTTAAAAACCCCAAAAATATTGAAACATTTATAAAGTTTCAAAAATAAAAAAATATCAAAACATTTTTAAAACTTCAAAAAACCAAAAAAATCATAACATCATCAAAATCCAAAAATATCCAAATTAAGTAAAATACATAAAAATGTCAAAACATCAAAATCAAAACTCTAGTTAAACTACATGGTGTCTACACGTTTACATAGGTAAGGTCATCATTGATGCACCTCTAAGGCTTATGTTAGTCCTTTGCAATCTATCACAATATATTGACAATTCATCAAGGTTCATATTTCATCTTCATAAATGGGCATTGGTCAAAAGTCAACCAAAATTTGTTGTCTCTACACATTTATGTAGACAAGGCCATCTTTGATGAGCCCTCAAGGCATCAAGTGAGTCCCTCTTAGGTCCTTTTCTTTGTATAACCTTGGAAAACACAAAAAAAATTTAAAAACTTTGAAAAAACCTAAATAGTTGCAAAATATTGAAAACATAAAAAAAATAGGAAAACATTCAAAAACCCAAAACAATCTCAAATAAATTGAAAACTTAAACATTTAAATAAATTCATAAAGATCCAAAAATAACCTCAAAATATTTCAAAACCACAAAAACATTAACATATTGAAAAAAAATCACCTGTCGCATTTCATTTTCTTCTACAATAAACTTTCATCCCTAATAAATTAATCGTCACCTTCAACCTTTGGTAAGACACATGGAAACAAGTACAACAATTAGTAAAGTGCAAACTTTAAGGGTGAAATTCTTAAGTTTTGATCATGGTTAAAAATTTGTATCAATGACCTATTAAACATTTAGAATTAGTCAAATATTTGATAACATGTCTTATGGATACATCTTTCCTACAATGGACATCATCATTTGAAATCACATTAACCATATCACTTTACCAAGAGATATGAATAACATTGACTATTTTTTCATTATGATATTTTCTTATGATTTATTTTATTGGTCCATTTTGATGATCTCTCGATGATGTCTACTGAAATGATTTAGAGAGAAATAAATGGAGCATTAATCATGACTTTTGTTTGTTGTTCTTGTTGGATATTCTTGTAAAACAACCTCGGAAAATACTTTCCTTGCATGTGTAGGGATAGTCTCAAGTAAAAAAATGGCTAGGACATATTAGGGTTTTAATATTTTTTTTGTGTTAGTCTTCTTTGATGGCTTCATTCTTTTACATGATCAAACAATGTTTCCCTATGTTAGGTATAAACAAGCATAATCCTACTTGTTTGCAGAGTCAAATTACATGAATTAGATAGAAAGTCATCTTGGTTGTCCATACCTTGGTGCATCATGTCTATTTACTATATCAAAAATAAGGAATGCTATGATGAATTTAGCCTAATCCTAGAAGAAATGTAGTATCATCTATCCTATCCTATCACATATCCTATAAAGTCTTGAATAATCATGGATTTTTTAGAGTTATGAATCAATCACAAAATAATGAATATTCAATATCCATCTCATTCTTCTATCTTCTTCTATCCATGCTAACATTTCCCACCTAGTATCATGATAGTCATACAAAAATAACATAAATACGTCCATCCTCAATCCAAAAACAATTAACATATACATCTCATAGCATACATCATGCATAATATTTGCATATCATGAGAAAAGACATAAAAAAGGAAGTCATAAATATCTATTACATTTGCATGCATCCTACATACATGAATCCACATCACACAACATTTTCATCCATACATAATCATAATGCACCTATACATACATCACATGAGCATAAACATGAAATGAGACATAATAAGTATAAATGTCATATTCAATCATCTCATATATATATATATATATATATATATATATATATATATATATATATATATATATATATATATATATCAAAAAATGACTATCATGATACATATCAAACTATGTGTGATATACATCAAAATACACATGAGGCTATAAAAAATGAGCTAATGAATGACTATGCATCATATAATCAACCTACGTAAAATATGTACATACATGGAGGCTATCCTTTGCTCCTTTGAACCTCCTCCTAGGGTGGTGTACCTCCCCTACTGATTGGCCTATCGAAGGGTCTACCTATTGATCTACTAGGCACAAGGGCTCTCCTATGTGAAAAATCTAGTTGTTGCTAATACAAAGGCACTGAATGATGGTACAAAGTCCTATAATATGATTCCTTTACCATGATCTATCCATATAATGTAGTTGTAACCATGGTACTCTACTAAGTGGTGGAGGCCTCTAACTACTACATTTGGGAAGTCTCATGTGCTAGCTACAAATTAACTTGCTACCACAGTTGTCTCTCTTAGGACTAGCTTGGCATGGGTATGATCCCACTCTTTCCTATTGTTTCTCACTCTTGATGAACAAAATATCTCTCATGTATAGTGGTATCCCACTCTACTATATGTTGCTCTAACAAAACCTAAGCATCTAAACCCCCTAGAACTATTGCCATCCACAAAATATGTACATGTGATGGTGGACCTTTTGGATGCTGCTACAGAACCTACCCTAAAACTTGATCTACCCATCTCAAAACTTGACTTAGAACCTATCCTCTACCTCTCCCCTACCTCAACCGCAACCTCCTCCATTGACCCCTACTAGGTCTATCAATTGAACAAGCTAATGTTGGGTGAACCATGCATCATATGTCAGTCATACCATGATCATTTGCACCACCTATCTAAGGCCAAGGAAAATGAGCCAACTATGCAAAATAATCTATGCCTACTTGTGGAATTATTTGAGTTCCCCAAACCATGATCTCTCAATAGGTTTGTGCATATACACCCTTATAGCCTTGTTGTGGTACATCCTGTTGGTCCCCATATTGTATTTCTAATTGGTTGAGGAGATATCTCTTAATACTATGAATCTAGCAGCTCATAATCCATCATGTTTGTCGAGCATAAAAAAAAACCTTGATCATCATCCTAGGGCTATGCCTATAGTAAATTTCTCCATCTAAATACTGCCATATCATTGATAATCCTCCTCTTGTAGGTTATATTTTCCACTCTTATGTGGTGAAGGGTAGTCATGCCTAAATATTTGTATGCTACTAGATCCTCCTCATTGATGTCTCTTAATGCAATAACTAGTCAAAGCACTACCATGTTCTCCCAAGCCCAAATATGTAATGAGGTAACCCCAATAGATAAGCTCACACCTCTCATATAGATCACCTGATGCATGTCATGGTATAATATAGCCAAAATGCATGGAGGCCAAGTGTAAATACAAAGATACTCTAGGATGCACTCCAGTACAACACTCCAACATACGTTGAATCCTTTGCTCCTCTTTTCAAGAACCGAAACTCCCATGATAAGTCCTACAATAACCAAGGTAGGGTTGCTAATGCATCTGTGGTACCTCTCTAGGTCAATCCAACCACTCTCTACTACTAACTAGCTCATTAAATCCTTGTATTTAGAACATTGCATCAATGTTGAGGTCCACATCATAAATCACTCACTCCATGGATGGGAACTTGAAAGATGCACCACATCCTTGAGGGTAATAGTCACCTCACCTGTTAGAAGGTGAAATGATGAGGTCTCCAAATGCCACTGCTCTATGAGCACAATTAGCATCACTAAGTGTGTCCTAATCTTTGGAATGTAGCAAATATGATAAAGGTTGATCGTACCCAAGAACTTGTCATCCTCATCCTTAAATCTATCCATCTACCCTATAATCCAAGTGGTCTCTATTCACATGAAAGAAATAGGTAGAAGACCTCCTACACGCATAAGGTGCACAACATCAATTTTCTAAAACTTAAGAAAAAAATCTAATTCAGAACCTCTAAATTGTACAAGCGATCCTTTAGGGAAAATGTATTGCTCTATCATGTTAGCATATGCATTGCTAAAATGAAAAAACATTATTAAATTTAAGAAAGAGTGTGGGCCAAAAATTAGGAAAATGTGTCAAAATGTTAAACGCAACTATGTTTCCATGTCTGCAAAAGCGTCAGAGTATACTAAACCCCAACACATATGCTTTGGAGAAATTCCCTAGTCTAAAGGTGTCATTATATCTAAAACTGCATTACTGACTATGACAAAAGCATCATTGAAATGATACCGTTGTTTTTCCTATTCAAGCCTACATTTTGTTACATCAAAAAGACTACAAGGAAATTTTTTTAGGGTACATACCAGTGGTCCTACATCTGTTGGTTGTTTGAAGTGTTAGACTCGATCTACATGGTGTTGGGGAAGCACATGGTTAACCATTCCATTATGTGCTTTGTAGGTGCTCTCAGGAAATCACTCTAAGCTCTCTCAAGTTTCTCAAACCAAGGTGTAAAAATAAGCTTGAAAGTGACACAAAATCCTATGTATACATGGAAAACCTATGGTTTTCATCTTGGATGCATTGCTAGACCTAGTGTTTTAACCTTGAATCTATTTTTTTCTCACTCTGTGATCTATCATGGTTGTTCTATTAATGTCCTAAGGATTGGTTTTCATCCTCTTTGAAATTGAACCAATCCTGCATATTTATTGTGACATTGACTTGAAAATTAGTTTTTCCACTTGATCTCTTGAGGGCGTAGCATACTAGCATTCATTTCTTCCATTGGGACATAGTGAGGCATCCAAAAAAGCAAGAATTTTTTAATTTTTTGATCTGAGTAGCATCGTCAATCCAAGTACCATTACTTCTTTGAAGCAATGCAACAAGTACTAAACTTCAAAAAAGGAAAAATGTAGACATCCAAAAATTTATTGATCACTGTTGCACACTTGATTTGATTACTAACATCATTTCTACTCTAATTCGGTCCATTTTCATCTATTTAATTAAATAATGTTAATTATTTAATTAAATTCAATATTTTTCTCTATTAATTGGATAATTAATATTATTTGATTAATTCACTCTTTCATGCTAATTTTCATCCTATTTTACTAAATAATCTAAATTATTTAATTAAATCTCCCAGTTCTTCTCATTTGATTAAATAATACAAATTATTTAATTAAATGTCTTAAATCCCACTTTGATTAAATGATTTTCTAATTGTTTAATTAAATTCCTAAATTATCCCCACTTGCACAATTAACTTATTTCTCAATTATTTAATTGACTAATTTCTTATAATTCATCCAATCATTAAAATAATATTCTCATGAAATATTCCTCCAATTTGAATTCAAACTTTCCCAGGCTCCAAATCAAAATATCTTCTCCATCTTCCTAAAATCATGGGATTGCAATTGTCTCAAGCAATTTTTTCCCTTGATTAAAATAATTGATCCATGTCATTATTCAATTTCATCCATTGATTTCATCTTTGATCCATGCCATTTCTTCTCATCCATTTTTATCCATTGATTATCCAAATTGATCCTAGCCAATAAATAGTCCTCATTTCTATGAGAATTTTATTCACAAGCCTTCTAGTAATTGCACTATAACCATTTTCATACTCACTTTTGAGATCATTCACCATTTGTGAATCAATTATACCTCATTTAACATCAAATCCACTATTAAATCTTTGCATGAACAATGGATTAGGAAAAGGTTGAGCATTCCACATCAATCTAGTACTAATCACCTAATGCGATGAGGTTTGCACATGTTTAATTAGGTGTTCATTTGAATTATTAGTTTATTTCATATTTTAATGACATCTTAATTAATATTTACAATAATTTAATTGGGAATATGGTTTTGCTAGGTCATTTGTTTGATTTGTTTGTCAATTTCAATTATATCTAATCTTTCTAACTTCCATGTTCACAACTATATAATGGTCAACTATTATAGAGTTAAGGGGCACTACATTAAATTACTTTAGTCTTGAGAATAAGGTACATAAAATATAATTGATAAAAAAAATACTCAACGTTGAAGGGCCTAATGCTAATGGAAACCCATCAATTTTACATACTCAACGTTGAAACATGAAACATATTGTAATGGCACATGGAACATAACGTAATAAAAAACATTTGTGCACCTTCGTAAATAACGAAGGTGACGAGGCAGACACGTGGTTTGATACTTCTGTTTATGTCGTTTTTGCCTCTCCTCACCAACCATCCTATAATGTGAGGGAAAAGCATTATTGACATGTGTGTATATAACTTTAATATATAACATCGGCTCACGAGCTCCATCTATATAAATAAGCCTTAACGCTTAGTTATTCTGCACTACTTCCTCATAAGTTGAAGCACCTATTAAAGGCTGTTTCTCCATACATTCTTCTAATTCGTCCAATGGCTGCCGAGCAAATTCTTCCAATCGATGTCTCGTGGGACGTCGGTACTAGAATCCTGAGTGTCGATGGAGGAGGTGTTCGGGGCCTTATTCCTGTGCAATTGCTCAAATTCTTAGAGCAACAATTGCAGGTATTTTCTTCTTCGACAGATTAGTATAAATTCTTTGACAAATTAGTCGAGTGAAACATAGTTTTATTCGCACAAATATATCACTGAAATGTAGCTTTCTGCTTTGTTTTTTTCAGAAACTGGATGGGGAAGATGCAAGACTAGCAGATTATTTCAATATAATGGCAGGTACGAGCACTGGAGGTCTTATTACCACAATGTTAGCCACTGCAGACCCAAATGATCACCGTAACAATCGTCCTTATAGTACCCAGAAAATTGAAGAATTTTATTTCAAGAATGCGAAATCGATTTTTCCTCAGGCAAGGTTAGTAGTGCTAATAGTATTATGCTATTCTAAGTACTGTATTAAGCTTATATTTCATAGAAAGTGATCGCAATACTTGTATTTATGCACAAATTGTCTTGTTGTTGGACTTGTAGCAAATGGAATTTTTTTCACGGCATTTTTAGTCCCAAATTCAATGGCAAACATCTGGTCGAAATCTTACAACAAGAGAAATTTCACGAAACACGTCTGTGTGACACGATAACTAACCTGGTTATACCCACCTTCGATATCAAGACGCAGTTTCCAACAATTTTCGCAAGTCATGAGGTATTTATTATAATGATCTTCAATACATGAATTATGCAGATGAACAATAGACGAGGATTCTTAATATCTACCTATATACATATGCAGGCGAAAGTAGATGAGCTGAAGAATCCACATCTAATGGACGTATGCCTCTCCACAACTGCAGCTCCTACCTATTTTCCATCTCACCAGTTTACTACAAAGTCCAGTGACGGAAAGAGTAGAGTTTTTAATTTGGTGGACGGAGGAGTAGCGGCTAATAATCCTGTAATGCCTGTATTATGAGTAGGAGTTCTGATTAAATTTACGTTTGACATGGATATATTTTATGGGTCTGATAACAATTTCCTAATAATGCAGACCTTGATAGCAATGAATTTGGTCACTCGAGCAGTTCATCGGGATACAACAATCGAAGATAAAAAGGTATTTTATTCTTGTCTATTTGAAATAAACATCTCATCTGTACAGCTCATAGAAAATGAATGATTAATGATGGGAAAGTATTAAGCGCGAACATGTAACCAGAGTTTTATCTATTTACAGGCACACATTGACCACTTTATTGTGCTTTCTCTTGGAACGGGACTAGAAGAGGGTATTGCATGGGACGCGAAAAAGGCTGCCACATGGGGGAGTTTGAAGTGGATTACTAACGATGGAAGGACACCTCTCATAGAATCTATTATGAATGCAAGTTCAGACATGGTCAACCTTCATACGGCTTTGATGCTTCATCATTGCAAAGAAAATTATCTGAGAATCCAGGTTCTTCTTATGGTTTCCAATAATTTTTTTTTAAATAAGAAAGTGTCTGGATTTATAATTTTACAGATCCTATTTCTCCTTTATTTTCTGCATGGTTAAGATATGGTCGTTCATACTGTAGGAATGGCAATTAAAAGGAGCCGAAGCACAAATGGACCTCAGTACAGATGAAAACCTGCGGAATCTTGTGAAGAAAGGCCAAGAGTTGTTGGATAAACCTGTTAGACATTTGGATTTAGAGACTGGGCGTCCTGAGATAGTGAAACATGACTACACAAACAGGATGGCATTGATTAAGTATCTCCTACGACTCTAACCTTTCCTTGTGTTTCCATAGTCTAGTTTTGTAGCATTTATTCTCACCATAAGATCTCTTACTGTATTATTTCAACATGGCAGAATGGCGGAACGACTCTCCAGGGACAAGAAGTTGAGGGATAAGAAAAAACATTCCAATAGCTATAGTGTTGGAATAAAGATCTGAACTTTTCTCTCACATTCCAATCATACCTTATGCTAGAATCTCGTGTGTAGTTTAAAATAAGAAAACATATCAGGGTGTTGGCGAGTCACACTGCTGATTTATGTAATGGCAAACAGCCCATTTTAGGATTGAGCTGCATCCTGTCAGTCGTCTCAATATATGTTTGTAGAAGTTTGTTCTCAATGTTTTTTAATAGAAGATGCTTGTCCATGTTTTTAATTAATGAATTATAACAAACTTTCACCAAATGATTGAGCATATTTATTTTCTCCAATTTTTTCTCCCTTCGATCCGGCTGCATTTATATTGAAGAGTTTTCCACATCTCCTCCCCTTTTTCTGTTTTTATACATTAAATAGTATTGTACATTGGTGGATAATCTCCTATGGAGAAGGGCTTCCTAAAAAAAATCAGTGGGTGCTGCTGAATTTTTTTAGGAATATTTTAAAGCTGGTGGTCTCATGAATTCAATTTTGCAATCCAGCTTAAGAGTTTGAGTTCCAAAATTTAAGGAATGAACTCGAGTACTTTGATAAAAATTAATAAATAAATAAAAATTCTCTCATTTTTTTTTAAGGAATTTAAAATTTTAAGTGATAAGCAAGTACCAGAAAAAAATCCTAAAAATAAAGGCCCACTTGATCCTTGAAAATAGAAGCCTAAGTCCCCCCATGGAACCATATAGTTAGGAATGTATTCCTTCCAAAGCGCTTGGAGTGCATGCACAAGATTCCCTACTGCACTTATTTTGTATTAAATATAGTCGGAGCAACACAAATTTTTTTTACAGTTATCTTTGCAGCAGTACTACTGCCAGCAGTTATCCCTTTACAAAATCAGTATTCAGCCCTCCCCATAACCCCTTTACATAACATATATACATGTAACAGTGCATTTGTACAGGTAACTTTAAATCAACTGATTACATTCCATAGAAGGATACAGTCTTGCAATGTAAAGTGTGACCATTTTCTTCCAAAAACAGTGGTAAAGAGCTTGTATTGTGGAACCTTGCCACTCATCACCAAGAGCGCCTCTGCAGCAGTAGTCACCTCGCAACAATCACCTCATTGGAGACCTCATCCAGGCTGAGTCGAGTAGGAACTTCTGCATTAGGGGTGTCTTTGCCCATCTTCTCATTGTACTCCTTTTGGAAAGCCTCCAATGCTTGAAGAAAAATATCAGTGCTAGGCTTCCCTCTCTGCCAATTGTGTCCCAATTTACCCACCTCCATCAGCTTAAAGGACATGCTTTAGAATTCTCAATTGTTGACTTCCAATATGCCTTCTTTCAGCACTTAAGGAACTTGTTTTTCTGGAGAGTTGCAACAACATAAATTGCTCAAGAATGGAGCCTAACCTCACCAACAACTCCTGCAACTTTGTTGAAGACCTGTTGGAATTCCTTTAACGTCCTTAGAAAGTTCTCATCATCACCCAGATTGTGTCCAAATTCAGCTTCAAATTTGTTTGCCATCCCACCACCGTTAGTAATCAATCTCCTTACTTTTGCTAATGCCATCTCTAATGCCGCATTTACCTGCAAAGAAACAATAAGATATGTGAGTCTCCTATTTGACTGAGTAAGCCCTCTCTTACACCCTTGGAATCTTTCCTCATTCCTAACCCTCCATAGGTACCAAAGAATTTCAGTTGTAAGAATATCCCAAAAAAAATTATAATCTTTTGGAATATTCCTACAAATGAACATTATTTCATACCAATTAATCTGCCCATATTCATTCCATATGAGAATTTCATTACACAATATATTCCAAACCTCTTGGGCATAAAAGCACTCAAAAAAAAAATGCATTATTGATTTAGGTGTCCTGCAAATACTGCACATACTCACTTCATTGTGATTAGTCTTATACGCAATTTTTTGTAGCAACAGCTGCCACCTAAAACAAGCCTTCTTTGGTTCAATAATATTTTGCCATAAAGATAAAATCACTTTATTCCAACTAGCATTAGTTAGATTGATATTCCAACAAGCATTAACATGGTCCTGAACAACATTAGTATCAGTGAGCTCTTTATAAACACTTTTAGCTTTAATTTCATGTAACGCATAGCCATCCTTCCAAATCAAATCACTAGAAATAACATCAGAAACAATTTCATTGTCAGTAGGATTCAAAAGGAAAGAAACATTTTTGCAGGAGTCCAAGAGGGTATTATAGGTTCTAGTGTTAAAGCTACCCAACTGAAACTCCTCTACCAGCTTGTCCAGAGGTTTGATTTGTCTGTTTTCAAGCAAGTTATAAAAGGTATGAATACCAGAAAGGTTCCACTTTTTGGTAGAGCACCCCTACAGCAGCACCAAGGGCTTCCTGTTATGCTCTAAGTTCCACCATGGGGAGCAGGAAGAATGGCAACTAAAATTATTGCTGATAGTGATATTATAGTTTTTAAACCCAACTTGATGTTTCACCAACTCCCAGGCCTTCCATAAACTTTTGAAGACCAGGGATCCAACCGTTGTCATAGGGTGTTTACCCATCAGAATGTCACAAAAGGGCAGGTTCTTCCAAGATTTAGCCTGCTTGGGGGAGGAACAAAGGATATTGTTCTTGACCAGAACCTTCCATGGTTGCCCACCAGAGGTAGCCTTTGCAATCCACTTTGTAGCTAGGGCAATGCCTTGGGATCTAAGATCTTTTAACCCCAACCCCCACCTCATTTTGTCAATGCAGCACCAGTCCCACCTTACAGCATGTCTTCTCTTCTTGCCTTTTCCATTCGACCACAAAAAGGCCTTAATCTTTTTTTGAATTTCAAACACTTGATAACTACAGAATAACCAGACGGAAGAAAAATAGATGCTATAGGAGGAAAGAATCTTCTGACAAACTTGCAATCTCCCAGCAAAAGACAGATACTGTCTTTTATAGTTATCCAATTTTTTATCAATCTTTGAATTGATCCAAAGCCACATCTCCTTAAGATTGGGGCTGACAGTAAAAGGAATCCCAAGATATCTCACAAGTTTGTTAGGGCCCCCCCATTGAAACTCATATTTCTAGAGCCAACTAGGAGGGGTCTCAACCCAACCAAGAAAGCAAGACTTTGCAATGGAAACTTTGGCACCAGCAGCCAGGCCAAATAAATCCAGTTTCCCCAAAAGGGTCTCCAGGTTCTTTTCCTCCAACTCAATGAAAATGGCGGTGTCATTCGCGAACTGGATGTTGATTAGGTCATTGAGGTCAGGTAGGATTATCCCCTGGACCTTGGGTGAAATTGTTGTGTCTCTTAGCAAATAGTGTAAGGCATCAAATGCAATCACAAAAAGTGCAGGGGCCAGAGGGCATCCTTGTCTAATGGATCTGCTAAGAGTGATTTCTTCTGAAAGAACACCATTGACATCCACATGTGCATTAGCATCGCAAAGGAGGATGTCCACTGCCTTGCAGAACTCCTTAGGAAACCCAAACGCTTCCAGAGTCATCCTTAGAAATGACCATTCAACTCTATCATAGGCTCTTTCAAAGTCCAACAACAACATAGCAGAGTTCTGACCTGACTGTTTTGACCATTCCATGGCTTCCCAGCTTGTGATCAAGTTCTCCAGAATATACCTACCTTTAATAAAACCAGTTTGAGTACTGTTTACAAACTTAGGGAGGATGTCAACCAATCTAAGAGCCAAGATTTTAGCTAGAATCTTGTAGGAAACATTTAGTAGCGTTATGGGCCTCCAGTTTTTTATTAAAGTTTTGTCACCCCCTTTTGGGAGCAGCTTGATGATACCTTTGTTTATGTTATTTCTCAGTGATCCTTTCTCCAGGGCCTCTTGATACACCAGCAAGAGGTCATCACTTATCCAATCTTTAAATTCCTTCAAGAATTCCACCAGGAGCCCATCACAACCAGGTGATTTGTCACTATTCATGAAGTTGATGGCCTTTACAATTTTCTCCTTGGTGATGGCAGCCGCTAGCTTTGAAGTACAGTCTTGCCCAATCTTTTTGGGAATGATCCTTTTGATACATTCCCTAGCCTTCTTATTGTTCTCCTCGTTACTTTCAGAGGTAAAGAGATTTTTATAGAAACTGTGGAATTGCTTTAGGATCTCCTCCTGAGAGGTAAAGAGCTCTCCCTCCCAAATTTGGTTGATCTGCTCCTTATGATTTTTTTCCCTAATGAAGTTGAAAAAGAACTTCAAGCCTTTGTCCCCGTGGCAAAGCCAATTTAGTTTGGCTCTGACCTTGAGACCTTTAGTTTTCTTGGCTTGAAGATTTCTGAGATTGCCCTTGCACTAAATCAAATCCTCATTAAACACTAGGTTATCCGGTGCTTCCTGAATTTTGGACTCAGCAGGCACAAATTCTTCTTGCATTTTATTCTCCTCACACCTTGAGTTCTTAGCACATTTTCTCCCAATGACTTGAAGGAGTTTTTTCCAAGCGTCAACGTTATGCTCCCATCTTGAGATAGCACTTTCCCCTTTCAACATCCAGTTGTTAATCTCTCTAATGGAGGCAATTCCATCCTTGTAGTCAACATCTTGAAGCAGCTGAGTGTTGAGGATGAACTTTTCCCTTTTAGTCCCATCCACCCCAGCCTTCCCCCTTGTGTAAATGCAGGCTTTTATCGGGTGGTGGTCTGACAGGGTGAATGGGCGAACATTGATTTGAAGCCCTGAAGCATCTGGGACAAAACTTACCTCATCCTTATTCACGTAGAACCTATCAAGGTGGCAATAGATCCTCTTCTTACCCTTCTGAGTGTTAAACCACGTGTACCAGATCCCCTTATAATCCTTTTTTCCATTTTCCAAGGGATCCATTAGGTTTAGTTTGTACTTCATTTGTTGCCAAAAATGTCTCTCAACCCCTTTCCATGAACCATCAACACCACCCCACTTATCCTCAAGCTACTCCACCATTTTGAAGTCTCCACCAACTACCCAGGGAACTTGAGGCAGTTGATCAGTCATCCATTTCCATAGGTGGGTTCTCTCCCTGTGATCATTAGGAGCGTAAACCAAACATATACCAATACTATTCCCATCTTTTTGCAAGATGATCCACACCACCCTCTTACAAGGGGAGGATCCGTTACCAGTGACAAGATGTTTCCACTTATTAGAAAGGAGAATGGAAGTTCCACCCCTTCCCTTGTCATGTTTGGTGGAGAACTGGCAGGCTTCCTTCCAGATGAATTTCAAATTTACCTCTAGCGAGAAGCCAATTGCCTTAGTTTCTTATAGGAGGACAATGTCTCTCTTAGGCTCCATATTCATAAATCTTCTAATGGTGTATTTCCTATCCGGAGACTCCAGCCCGCGGACATTCCAAGAGATGATGTTAAGATTCATGTTCTAGAGTCATGAGGGCTACCTCTTGGGAACTCTTGAAAATTTCAAAACATTTAGGTAACTTATCATCCAATTCAAGTTTCTTTTCCATGGGGGATTGGATGAACAGACTTGTCTTCTTTCTCTTGTTCTGAACATTCTTTTTACCAGTCAAAGGATCCCCATTCTTTCTAGGTCGACCAGGACCTTTCCTTGGTCTTGAGACCTTTCCTTCCCACCCTTTTGCGACATTCTCATCGGTATCATCCCCATATTCATTAGCTGAACCATGACTGTTACAATTAATTACGTTATTGGTGACAAGTTTACTACATAGGGCTTCATCAGTCAAAGAGGGCACAGACTCCTCCCTCCCTTCCGAAACAAGCCGGCAGGGGGTTTCTTGGGTTTGAGCCTTACTTGAAGGATGATAGTCACAAACAGCCTCAGTTTTATCAGCATATTTAGAGTTAGGTTGATCCCCACCAAGGATGTCACCCACTTGAGTAGAAACCCTAGAGTATTCTGCGGGCTTTGGTGAGATTGTTGTATCCATGATCTTGTTTGAGACCAACCCATATTCTTTGCTCAATATGGCAGTGGTAGGGCCATTGTATAGTCCCTCAGCCCTAGTGTTCCTACTCAAATCAGTGTCATCCTACTGGGAGACAACACTTCCCATTTTTTCCAACATCATTTTACCACCCACAACCTTCAGTTGCATTAGACTTTCATGATCATTATTTTTACCTCTATATTTTTCATCAATAAGATGGTTGTATTGGATTCTTTGCCTAATTTTCCTTAAGGAAATTTGTTGGGAATTCAGCTTACCAAGTTGTTCATTGTTCTAGCCAGGTGGAGGGGGCGGGCGAGAGAGAGTAATCAGATGCTTTGAAGCAGCAAGAAAAACGGGGCCAACAAGTCCTTTTGAAGGCTCTACATCTTCACAGGTCTTGACCTCCTCACTAACCAAAGCCTCAAAAGAATTCTCGTTGGGGAGACTACCAAGGCATATACCCAAAGGGTGCGAAGAACCAGGGGCAGGGGACTTGCCTCGAGCCCGAGCCGGAGAATCAGCACTACAGGGCGAAGAGTTCAAGACAAAATGAAGGCCCTGTGAGGGGTTGATAGCCGAGTTGGAGGCAAGAGACGAATGCGGAGAGGAAGACTCCGGGTTGGGGTTATCCACAGAGGAGTTTCTGAAAGGGTTAATTTTTTTTTTTAATGAGAGGGCAAATTTTTTGGATGTGCCCTTCTTTGCGGCAAAGGTAGCACGCATTGATGCTGCCAAGCACCTCCAAGGGGCAACAAACGTCTTTTCCCTCATCCTCAATGATGATACCTGGTGGCAACTCAGTACCAGGAATGAGAGAAACCAGAGCACGAGCATCCAGATTTGGGAGGGAGGCCTTTGCATCGTCGACCCTTAGAACAGAGCCGAATGGGGCCAAGACCACCGGAATAAGCTTCTAGAAGTCAGGGGGAGGTCTTTAATCACAACCCATCTTGGGCATGAGAGAGCCACAATCTCATGAGCAATGGCAGATGGAGACCATGCCATCGCTTGAAACACGCAACCCCCAATATTCCAAAAGGGTTTGGCTAGGGTTTTAGTCTGCATTTCTTTGTTTTTAAGAAAAATAACAAAAAGACCTCGCTGGAGCATTCTACAATATGAAAGTTGAATACCAAATTTTGCCAGCTAGACACTAGAAAACCAAGCATCGATGTACCTTCTAGCAGGAGTTTTATTGATATCTAATGCAACAAGAAAAATAGCAATATCCTTGAGCCTAGTCCTTTCATTTTTAATAATAAATTTCATCTCTAGATTAGGAATGAGCCTAGAAAAACCATGGGTGTCGAGGGGCTTACCTTCTACACTGCATCCTCAAAATGGAACCCACTGAACAATTGACATCAAAGAATGCATTTTTCAGGAATGGAGATTACGCCTCCAACAAGAAATTTGCATATTTGAAGTTTTGGCAGAGAGGTGCCACCATAAAGAAGAAGAGGCGGTCCAGCACTGCCACCACCTACTCATCGGGGAGCCGAGCCCCATCCATCGAGCCCCATGCATTTGAGGCATCGAGGTTGAGTCTTGGAACCTTAAAACAAAAATACTACGCTACAAAAACTAGGGTTAGAAAGAAAGAAAAACCAAAGGAGCGGTCGTGAAGATAAATAGAGGGAAACGGAATGAGAGAACCAACATGGGGAGGGCGTCACTTCCCATGGAACCTGAGACAATCCACATGTGCTTACAATCAAGGTCCATGTTCGAGTTTTCCAAGACCAAAACCTAAATTCACCAGCTATCTCGGTATTCCCTATTGCACTTATTTGGACCTCTTTAGAAAGGAATATGTTCCTTCCAAAGTGTTTGGAGTGCATTCACAACATTCCCTATTGTACTTATTTGGGTCTCTTCAGGGAATTATTTAGTGACAATATTAGACATTAGGCGTGGCTTTTATTATTGTTGTACTTTTTCTTATTGTTGGCGGTTTACATGATTTTTCAAATTCTCTAAAGAGTCTATTATATAGAGAAGTGTCCAGTATTGAAAAAGAATGTGTATGTTTGAAGTTGTTATTGGTTCTTAGGTTTTATTATTTTCTCAAATTTAAAGTATTATAAGAATGCTTTTGACATTTAAGTTGTTAAAGGAGAGATAAATGATAAATTTATTATTCTATGATGAAATATCAATCTTTTTATATTTAGTGGAATTGAAGATGTTTTATCTCAAAATTATGTAATAAAAATAGTCTATTATAAAGTTATACTCACATTTATATCATATCATTTAACTTCATTAGAGATTGACATGTGCAATGGTCATGGTCCATCTTATACTAAATCTATATTGTTGGGATAATAGTTGAGGCATAAAATATAGCGTGTTTCTTCTACTTGGTTGACAAAGTCAAATAGAACCATGACACATGGTTGACTGAAACTAATCAATAATGGCACATCAAGTTACTTATTTCCCTTGGTCAATATTTTATTTATTGGTTTGATTCATTAAGAACTCGGTTAAAGATGTATTATCTTAGAATTATGATGTTAATGAAAGGGATGATGAACTCAGAAAGCCTTCTAAGAACCAGTATGCACCTTCAGTATCCTATGTTTCTTTTAAAAAAATAGATTTCAATGCCCTAATATAAGAACATACTACTATGCCTAAAAGAAAAAACATACACAATTAAATTCCCATACATTAACCCTTAGAGGAAAGATAATGTAGTTCCAGATCTAGGAAAATTTTAGCAACATAATGGCATATAAATTAACATTTCAATAAAGAGAAACACAAAGAACATAAGAAAGATAGACAAAAGAGAAGAAAACATGATATACGTGGGGAAAACCTTGTCAGGTAAAAAACCCAACACTCCAAAGCATCAAACCAATGTATTAATCTACAACAAATATCGTTACAATACATTTTAGTCTCATAGCCTTAACATGGAGACTACATCTTGCTCTTTTGGAGGAAATCTTATAGCATAACCCTACTGTAATGAAAAATTCTCTTCATACAACTCCTCTAGCAAATGCCCATATTTATAGAGCACCAAGATGGATGCCTAAAAATGCCGCATGTCAACATCCTCTTCATTGCATGCATGCAAACATAAAGGATAACATGCAAGGTGCCAATCTTCACCCATGTATGCAACTATCATAAAATCTTAACATGCAACCCACCAGTCATAAATTACTATGACAAATTTCAGTCCTCTCAACATGTAATACGCCTACCACATGCAAGACTAACACCTGCCACAATTTTACTAGTGTTGACTCTTACACTATAATACAAGCTGTCATAGTTCTATCATAATCTTTCATAGTAGCTATCATAGTCCAACTCTTACAACTTATGATAAATACCACTAAAATAGCTTATAGTGGGATCTACAAAGTGAGATGATTATTTCCCCCAATTTAGGATGCATGCCATCCATGTCACTTGTCATGTAAGTTTCCAACTACCAAAGCAGGTCCCACAAAGTTACATCACAAGAATGACATAAAATAAATACATAGGCTAAAATAAATAATTAATTAACATTAATGTAAGGACTTGCAAATATTCAGACACCTTAATCCTAACATTCTCCCACTTTTTGAAAACCTTTCAAGAGCCAAAAGTAAAATAGGATTTTAACTGCTAGGAGCCAAACAACATCATCATAGCCATCTATGAAACTGCATGAATCTCCAGCATGCTCTCGTGCACTAAAAATATACTTGCATCAACATCCAAGATGTCCACCATATCAAGCGAGAACTCCTATCATCCTCCAACATGCCACCTATGGAAGAAGAGGAACAAGGAAAGGTGTATATGCAACAATCCAAAGAGAACAAGCATCAAATCCAAGTGATAACAAAGGTTGCAAGTTACTGCAACAATTCCACTGTGCTCATGAGCTAAATATAAGCTCAACCAACTCTAAGCTCATAACCATAACACAATTTTGAATCCAGAGAAACCTCTAGAGAACAAGATAAACCATTAGAAAAAACAACAAACAAAATAGGTTTCCCTCATCCAACTAATAAACCCTTGTGATAAAAAATAACAACCACAACAAATGCTGACCCATCCAATCTACCATATCGCAAGGTATTCAAAACATTAGTAGAACTTATGCCGACAACATATGCAACCCATAAACTTCAAACACAAGCTCCCCATGTCAAAACTATCAAAGAAGAAAATACACATCCAAGAACACCTACTGCATGGGTAATATCAAATCTGAAAAATAGACCATGGCATATCAAGTCTACCAATCAACACTTATGCTAAAGTGTGGTTTAAAAAAAAATTCATGTAGTAACAAAGAACAATCACAATGATCTACACATGCAACAAAAATTGATGCATAGTCTCTAAGAAATTGTTACCATAGCTCTCCCAAGTTGACCACACCGAACCATATGATCATGAACCTCCAAGAAGAAGCCATAGAACAAAGAGAAAAACCTAAAAATCATATCCGGTAAAAGCACAAACCTGTCACACTTTATAAAGGAACTGTAGCCAACAACAAAAAATCCAACTTAATCTAAATAAAGTATTCTTATAAGTTAATTTCAAAATGGTGTCAACTAATGAAATGTAGAACTTTTATGGTTTATTTCACTTTTAAATTTAAAAAAAAAAATGTTTTCATTATGTTTTATCACTTAAGGAAATTTTGAATGTTAAATTTAGAAAAAGACCTAATCGATCATTTAGAAACAAATTTGAAAAACTTCATTTCTCCCTATTTTCTTTCTCCAAATAAGTAACTTCACACTCAGTAGTATGGAAAAAAAAATCATTTGAGTGTATATTTTTTCTTGAAATAATGCTTTAAAGTTCAACATGTCGGAATTTGACAGCTATGTATTTCTGCTAATATTTTCAATTTTTAATATTTTCAAAACAAATATACCCCTTTTGAAGAAGACTCTCCTTTGTGCCCCATATAACATTTATTTTTTTTAAATAAGTTTCACTATCCTTTTAATTTTAATCAACTCCTCTTTTATTTTAAACCTGTACTTGCATTATTTTCTCTTAAAAATAAAATATATTAAAACTAATCAAAATATTATAAAAAATATATATTTGATTTTCCACTTTGAGCTCCTCTATAAAAGGGTATTTTTATTTCTTTGCGTAAAGATCATTTGATTAGAGAAATATTCCTTTCGAATGCTCGTAAAATTTAAAATGATGAGCTATGTAGATTCCAACCAGACATTATCACCAGAAGCTTACCAGGCTGCTTTAGGAAAACATATCACTGTGTAAAATGGCTTGATATTTTCAAGCCATAAATACTAGATACGCTCACTTATGCTCACTTTTTCCATATGTTTTGTCAGCTGTATTCTGCCGAGTAACTTTCGGCCGAAACCTCTTCGACCAAAATGTGTCTGCCACGTTGGCGGCACATGGTTTCAGCCAAAAGCGACTCGGCCTAAAATATTTCGACCAAAAATATTTCATTTGGAACCATTTATTTGTCCAAAAGTGTGACACACTATTGTGCTTTTTACCCCAATCACGTTCTTGGCAACACCTCAAGGTTTGAAGTTGTGCTAAGTAAGATTTTCCACAACCCTAAAGAAGCCTTTACCACCCAACATCCTATATCATTAGATAAAACATATAACATACATATCTCATGTCACCAAATGGAAGATATATAAGCCTCTCTCAAAATAAGGATATACCTAAGTCCCATAGAATTTATCTAAGAATAACCTCCTTCTCAGTCCATCATGTTCAAACCATCTATATCCAACTGAAATCCCTCCTCAAAATTTTGTTCAAACACAAACAACTCAGCCTTCTCTCACCCAAGTCTCCAAGTATCTGATGAGCATCTACGATTGATCAATCCATACAGTCTCCAAAATGTAATGTTGCACTCACATGAAGCTCTCGAGCACATGACCAAGGTACTCACACAATAAGAGAACTAACCAAACCATTGTAAAAGCTCCAACCATGGAATCAAGAACCCAAACATGACATTGTGATCTCTACATCTCCTTAAAAAGATCGTATAAACTCCATGAACAAATCATGGTCTCAGAGCAATGTAATATGCCAAAAAATCTAACGTGACTAATTAAGAGTATACCATGACATACCAACAACATACTCTAAACCACATCACCTTAGGCAGAGAATTATTGAATCCCCAACCAAAGACCCAAGAGCCTCCACAGATTTGGAGGTATCACATCTTCAATCCTTGAAGATGACCATCTCAAAATAGTGCCCATCAAAATGTGAAAGAACCCTTCTGTAGCAATAGGGATCTAAGAGCCTTCCTGCAACTGCAACACTAAAGAGGGATCATGCATCAGTGATGAATACACATCACTACCACAAAGTTCCCACGAATAGTGATACAAAGCTCTCCAAGCATCATGACATCTATCTCCTAATTGAAGATCTTCCATAGCTCTAACACAATAAAAATGAAAAGTAAGCAATATCAAATAATAATTAGAACCAAGATCTCCAAGCCAAGAAGATAAATAACATGCTACAGGTCCCTACAACTAACTATCCAAGTACTCAACACCATCCTCTCATCCCAATGCAACAAATACAAGTGCACAAATGACTAGAGACAAGGCTAACTAATGAAATATACATCAAAATTGAAATGATCTCATGAATATAGACAATCCACATCCGAGTCATCCCACTATAGCTGATGGGTAGCTACTCCACAAACTACACAACTTGTAGATCCCAAACATTGAAGCATGCAAACTCATCATCACATTAGTAACATGCAAAACTAGGATATCAAAGAAGATAAATTGTATATTTAAGGAATCAAACACCAGATCACTACTAGACATGATTTACCAAAAAAATCCAAGACTGAATACAATAGCCAACGAACTAAATAAGAATTCTTGTATATCTGCAATAGTTCTCATCGAAAAAAATCTAAGAGTTTGAACACAATATTTTCCACAAATCTACAAACCACATATTTTTTATTAACATGTAAGACATGTAAAAAACCATCTCCATGTAAATCTAAATCCACTTAAACATCTAGAATAATATATCACATATTTCATTTGAACAAGTGAATACTCAAGAGCTACAAGAAAAACTATAAAACCTTCAGATGAAATAGGTTTTCTAGAAGATTATAATATATAAAATATCCCAACTTCACAATCCACAAAGAACCAACATTTCCTCAATGAGAAAATTGCAAGCCTCCTCAAAACATGCATGAAGCATAAATGAAAAACTATAAGTATCCTACGTCGAAATAACCCAAGGGAAATATAATTTGAAAAATAGTTCATCCACAAATCAAAGGAAGAAGAGGTTGAAGAATTGTAGGCCCATTTGTAGGCCAACTCCATAACCACCATCATGTACATGCATACAAGAGAGAATTATGCTATTCTAGAAGCTTCTTGATCATCCAATGATCAACTCCATAGCCTACATGCATTTGGGGTTAGTGGAACAATGCTTTCTAATGTTAAGGGTTAAAACCAAATAACCAACATAGGAACAACAAACTAAAGTCATCACAACATGAGTCTCTTCATATGACCAAAGAGTCCATTTTAGAAACCTGATATGAAAAATTTGCTACACACAACCTGATATGCCAAGTAGACTTAGAGTGGAGAATGAGATTCCTCCTCCAGGATATACCAAGTCTCATAGAATTTATCTAAGAACAAACTCCTCTTAGGTCCATCATGAACTAACATCTATATCTAGTTGAAAGTCTCCTCAAACTTTTTGTTGAAACAAAACAACTACCTCACCCAAGTCTCCAAGTATCCATGATCATCTATAATTGATTAATCCATGCTAAACTTTAAATGTAATGTTTCACTCACATGAATCTCTCAAGCACATGACCAAGGTACTCAATACCAAGAGAACTAACCAGACCATTGTAAAAGCTCCAACAATGAAATCAGGAACCCAAAACATGACATTGTGATCTCACATCTCCTCAAAACAAGATCATAAAATCCAAGTGAACAAATCATGGTCTCAAGAGCAATGCAATATGCCAAAACTCTAATGCGCTAATCAAGAGTATACCATGACATACCAAAAACATACTCTAAAGCAACATCACTTGTTAGAGAATTATCAAAAAATCCCTACCAAAGACTCCAAGAGCCCTCCATGGATCCAAGGTATCCAACATATTCAATCTCATGAAGATGACCATCTCCAAAATAGTACCCATGCAAATGCAAAAGAACCCTTCTATAGCAATAGGATATAAGAGCTCTTCCTAGTAAAATATGTAACACTAAAGAAGATCATCCATCACTGGGTGATGAATACACATCATTTCCAAAACTCCCACTAATCAGTGATACACAACTTTCCAAGCATCATGGTGACTATCTCCTAAATGAAGATCCTCCATGGCTCTAAACAATAAAATGAAAATTCAACAATATCAAATGATAAGTAGAACCAAGATCTCCAAGCCAAGAAGATAAATAGCCTGCTACATGTCCCTGCAAATGACTATCTAGGTACTCAACACCATCCTTTCATCCCAATGCAACACATGCACATGCACAAAAGACTAGAGACAAGGCTAACTAATGAAATCTACATCAACATTGAAATGATCTCATGGATATAGACTATCCAGATTTGAGTCATCCCATTGTAGCTGATGGGTAGCTAATCCACAAATTGCATAACTCATAGATCCCAAACATTGATGCATGCAAACTCATCATCACATTAGTAACATGCAAAACTAGGATATCAAAGAAGATAACTTGTAGATTTCAAGAATCAAACACCAAGTCACCACTAGACATGATTTTCCAAACAATCCAAAACTAAATACCATAGCCAACAAACTAAATAAGAATTCTTTTATATCAGTAATAGTTTTCATCTAGAAAACTCTAAGAGTTTGAACACAATATTTTCCACAGATCTACAAACCACATATTTTTTATTAACATGGAAAACATGTAAAAACCATCTCTGTGTAAATCTAAATCCACTTAAACATCTAGAATAATAGATCACATATTTCATTTGAACAAGTGAATACTCAAGAGCTACAGGAACCCGTAGATTTTTAGAAAATAGGGAAAACTGTAAAACCTTCAGATAAAATAGGTTGTTGAAAAGCTTATAAAATATTAAATATCCCAATTTCACAACCCACAAAGAACTGAAATTTCCTCAATTAGAAAGTCGCAAGCCTCCTCAAAACATGCATGAAGTATACATGCAAATCTATAACTACCTTACATATAGATAACCTAATGGAAACATAATTTGAAAAATAGTTCATCCATAGATCAAAGGAAGAAGAGGTCCAAGAATTGCAGGCCCATTTGTAGGCCAAATCCACAACCACCATCATGTACAAGCATCCAAGAGAGAATTAGGCTATTCCAAAAGCTTCTAGATCATCTAATGATCAACTCCATAGCCTACATGCATTTGGGGTTAATGAAACAATTCCTTCTAATGTCAGGGGTTAATACCAAACATCCAACCTAGGCACACCAAACTAAAGTCATCACAACATGAGTCTCTTCATATGAACAAAGAGTCCATCTTAGACACCCAATATGAAAACTCTATTACACACAACCAAAAAATGAAAATTAGCCACCATACATAAGGGTTATTTAGCTATCAAACTAGGAGCTCTAGATCAATAACATATCAAATGTAACCACATGATCAACTCCATAAAACTCCATCTTCTCCATTCTTCACAATGCCTATTTTCAAAAACAAGATCAACTACAAAACTTCCACTCAAAGGATTAATAATTAGACAATTCTTCAAAAAAAGATTCCTCAAGCTTTCCAAACTAAGAAATCATAGAAGGAATACCCAAAACCCCAAACACCACATGCATCACCATGCGAGCACATGCAAGTGACATGGAAGTCCATGTAAGTACATGCAACTTACAAACATACACATGCAAGCACATGCAAGTGACATGCACGTCCATGCAAGTAGACACAACACTCATGCAAGTACATGTAACTTACATACACATGCAATTCTAGAACTAAGCTTTGATACCAAATGAAAGTGAATGACAAACTCAGAAATCCTTTTGAGAACTAGTGTGCACCTTAAATATCTTATGTTTCTTTAAACAAATTAGATTTCAATGCCCTGATATAAGAACATACTACTATTCCTTAAAGCAAAAATAGACATGTAGTTAAATTCCCATATATTAACCCTTAGAGGAAAGATAATGTAGCTCTAGATCTAGGAAAATTTCAGCAACATAATGGTATATAAATTAACTTTTCAAGAAAGAGAAACATGAAGAACAAAATAAATAGACACAAGAGAAGAAAACATGATATACGTGGGGAAAACCCTTTCGGGTAAAAAACCCCACTCTAAAGCATCGAACCAATGTATTAATCTACAACAAATATAGCTACATTACATTTCAAGCTTGCAGCCTTAACATGGAGACTACATCTTGCTCTTTTGGAGGAAATATCATAACATAACCATGCAATGAAAAATTCTCTTCATACAACTCATCTAGAAAAAGCCCATATTTATAAAGCACCAAGATGGACACCTAAAAAATGCCACATGTCAACTTCCTCTTCACCACATGCATGCAAAAACAAAGGATAACATGTAAGGTTCCAATCTTCACCTTCTTATTGAACTGTCATAAAATCTCAATAGGCAACCCATCTATCATAAATTACTACATGACAATTTTTTGTCCTCTCAACATGCAATATGCCTACAACATGCAAGACTAACACCTGCCACAATTTTACTAGTCTTGACTCTTACACTGTCATACAAGATGTTATAGTTCTGTCATAATCTGTCATAGCAACTATCATAGTCCAACTCTTACAACTTATGACAAATACCACTAAAATAGCTTATAGTGGGGTCCACAAAGTGGGACACTTATTTCCACCAATTTAGGATGTATGTCATCCATGTCACTTGTAATGTAAGTTTCCACCTCACCAAAGTAGGTCCTACAAAGTGACATCACAAGAATAAAAAAATAAATACATAGGCTAAAATAAATAATTAATTAACAAAATTAATGTTAGGACTTGCAAAGGTTGAGACACGTTGATTCCAATAGTTAAATGACTAATTATAATGCAATATTCACATTTAAATAATATAACTTAACTTTTTAAAACATTGACATATTCAAGGTCATAATTAACCTTATTTGAAATATATAGGGGGAAATTATCCCATTCATTACATTAAGACAAACAAAATATGACACATAGAAAGCCTATCAATATACTTGTTAAGATTTCTCATAGAAACTTGTTAAATTGAGAGGATACCTTACGATTTGGATTTGATTTTTTCAAGATCTAGAGTGACATGACATTGGTCAAGGAATAAAGTGAAGCGTATTTGGGAGACAAAAAACCATTTATTAGGCTACAATGAATCAAAATAAATCATGTCACATAATTTATTTTCTTTAATCATTATTTTTTAGTTCTTTTTTTTATCAATGACTTTTCTAAAGATGTATTATCCCATGAATTTGAATTTAAAATGGGTCATTAACAATTATTAATTGTGTTTATATAATATCAATTAAATTTGATAAAAATGTACATGTTCATTTGGTCATGATTCATCTTATTTGAATTATATTGCATCAAGATAATGGTTAAGGAACAAAGTATCAAGTGGTTATCCCACTTTATAGGCCAAGGAAAAGAGAAACATGAGAAATAGAAGCACACATGGTATAGTTGTTATGCTTTCTCATTTAAGATTTTAATCCTAGGACATATCTAGTTATTGGTATTTGATGTGTATAAGACCTATTGTTACATGACATTGATCAAGGACTAAAGTGAAGGGTATTTCACTTACCCCAATTACATGCACAATACCGTAAGTGGTAAAATTTTAAAAAATATATTAACCATCATAGCTTCTCAACTAAGCTAAATAACATGTCACTTAACTTACCTCATTTTATCAAATCCATAAATTACAAGATAACTTGTGATATGAGTTGTATGATCCTTGTAACATTTTACTGGTTCTAATTTCGACCTAATCTTCCTTAAAACTATTGTGGGTTCTCTTAGTAATTCCACAAGAATATTATTTTATTTACATTGATGACTTAGCTCCAAACAAAATCTCACCCTACAATCATACCAAGCATAGGAAACATTCTACATAAGCAAATAATAAATTTACTAAGAACTATCATGCATAAAATTGGACTCCAACCACTATTTCAATGTACTAGATTATTAATATTTGTGCATTATAAATTCTTATGTGTCTAGGGAAAATATAATTATGATACCTATAAAATTTAATAGAATTTTGTAAAAACACCATTATGTTGTGTAGTGTGATGTAGGTTTTATTTTCTTATGCCAAAAACTACAATACTCATGTTCTCTTATTTTTCCTAATTATTTATTTTCCCTCTAATGATAAATGATCTAAGAAATATACATTTAGTTGGCCTTATTAATTTTTTTGAGCCTTAAGCACACATTACAATCTATGCTATAGTTCCTATGTATATTCATGCACATTTTGTGTTCTTTTGAGCTTCATAGTTGCTAGCATATCAACTTGAGTTTATCTTATGATTATACAAATACTGTGATGTTAGAAATGATTGATGTGAAAGTGTTGTTTTACCTAGCTAGTTCATCACCTAGGTCCTATTCATAATAATTAGTTAAATTTACCAAGAGTTCACATAGGATAGTTATCAATTTATGTATCAGATTATAAGATTAAGATACATTTCATAATATTATACATTCCTTTGTCTCACTTTTTTCAATATAACTAGGGGGTTGTTATTGTAATCTATCATTTGCATCCTTTGATAGAATACCATTATTCTCTTATATTTGATATCTCTTGTGATTTACTAGAAGTTCCTAGATCTTGGGTGGCTACAATCTTTAGCCAAATCTTGTATGGTATAGAGCATTCTATACTGACTCTTAGAGAACCATGAAATTTTCATGTTGAGCTTTTATATTATGGTATCATGTACTATGTAGTGGTGAATATATTTGATCTTATGTGTTATGAGTTTAATAGGTATAGGTATTTGTGCTCATTTTTGAAAGGAATATTGAGTTGCTTTTTCTATAGAATTT